>CAUYQU010079031.1:0-25748 GCA_963574635.1 Cheracebus regulus
TATGTGCCACATTTTCTTTATCTAGTCTATTATTGATGGACATTTGGGTTGGTTCCTGGTCTTTGCTATTGCAAACAATGCCACAATGAACATACGTGTGCATGTGTCTTTATAATAGAATGATTTATAATCCTTTGGGTACATACCCGGTAATGGAATTGACAACAGATGCTGGAGAGGATGTGGAGAAATAGGAACACTTTTACACTGTCGGTGGGAGTGTAAATTAGGTCAACCATTGTAGACGACAGTGTGGTGAGTCCTCCCGGACCTAGAAACAGACAGGCCATTTGACCCAGCAATCCCAGTCCTGGGTATATATCCAAAGGATTATAAATCATTCTATTATAAGGACACATGCACAATAATGTCCACTGGGGCACTGTTTACAATAGCAAATACTTGGAACTAACCCAATGCCCATAGATAATAGATTGGACAGGGAAAATGTGGCACATATACACCATGGAATACTATGCAGCCATAAAAAAAACGATGAGTTCTTGTCCTTTGTAGGGACATGGATGAACCTGGAAACCATCATTCTCAGCAAACTGACACAGGAACAGAAAATCAAACACTGCTTGTTCTCATTCATATGCAGATGTTGAATAATGAGTACACGTAGACACAGGGAGGGGAGCATCACACACTGGGGTCTGTGTGGGGGACCTAGGGGAGGGACAGTGGGGGATGGGGAGTTGGGGAGGGAAAACATGGGGAGAAATGCCAGATATAGGTGATGGGGAGAAAGTCAGCAAACCACATTGCCATGTATATACCTATACAACAATCTTGCATGTTTCACATGTACCTCCAAACCCAAAACACGCACACACACACACACACACAAATATATATATATATATATATATATATATATATATATAAAGGCCAATGGAAAACACTGATACCTTTTCTCTTCACAAGAGTAGTGTCGTAAGTTGCTTCACGTAGTCTTACCATTGTGGTAACTCGGTACTTCTTAAGTTCCTCATTAAATTTGTTTAAGGTCACATTGGTTGGATTGTGTGTAATAAGAAATCTTATGTTATTATATGTGACTTCCACAGGAGCTGGGCAGTTCACTAGAACAATTTTAATTTAGTTAAACACTCAATAGGTTTGTGGAAGAATTTTAAAAATTGAATATAGAAATGATGCAAAGAAACTGAAGACTACTTCAATATACTCCATTTGAAAATTTCAGGGCTTTGAATATGAAGTTGTAAGCAAGAATAAATGAAATGGACCTCCTAACAACAAGATGCAGCAGTTCTTCAATCCAGTAATACTGAGGCAACAAAAAGGAAGGGTCACTGAGGTTTACCCCATTCTGGTGAGAACTCTTGTAAAATGCTCTGTGGGTTTCAGTTCAACACTTCTGTGTCCAGGTTAACCATTGTTACAGGGCCTTCCATACAGTTCATTTGTCTGCATAGAGGTTGTGCTGTGCCTGGTAGTAATCTCCACTGCCTTTCAGAAACTCCATAAATTTGTGACCGCGAACACCACAGAACTGAGGAATATGTTTACTCATTGAAGACTGTGGCCTACTCAGACAGCTGGTCCTCACAGGCCACGGTGGTGACGGTGGTTGCTGGGCAGTGGGTGGCATCCGCCCCAAATTTCTTCTATTAAAACCATAAATAATAGACTTTCAAATCACTATGGACAAAGAGAATGTTGCATGTGCTCTTGAATATTAAAGCATACAAAGAATAACAACAGCAAAAAAAAAAAGGTGATGTCAGACTTCTCAAGAACAATATTAGATGATATATAATGAAACAATGGAGAAATATCTCCAGAATTTTGACTGTAATAACTTTGAACCCACAATTTTAACTGGCAAAGCTAAAACGAAAAGGAAATAAAAATATATCTGTAGAGAGATAAGGTATAGTGTCAGTGACCATATCTGTTATTTGTAGAAAAAAACTTGAACATATGCTCTAGCAAAATGAAAAAGGAATTCTAAAAAGATAAATAATGAAAAACAGAAGCTTCCATTGAAAAAATATTCCAAGAACAAATGGGCAAGCCTCTGTAGAAAGCAATCAGTAATATGTAAAACATTTATTAAGTACTATGACAAATAATCTGGATAATGTCATTAGTAGTGTGAGAAAATTTTATGCTGTTTCTGCCAAGTAGGAAAAGGTCAAAGTAATCAGAAATTCTTTTAAAAAGAGGTGCACAAAACATTGTGATCCAAATGAACTAAAATACAAATGCAACGTGAGTTTTAATGCAATAAAATGTAATATATTTAACTTAAAAATGGATTACTCTTTTTAAAATTTCGCATTTTCCATGTGAAAGTTAGACCTTCTTTATGTTTATGCTTTCTTCTCTATGCACTGTCTTGTTCTGTAATAAAAAAAATTTACATTAACAATGTAAATCCTCTTTGTTTTCCATTTTAGAATGAAAATATTACAAAACGCAGACATTTTAAATTTTATTGGAGTAGGAATTGTAAATTTGATAAACCTTGTCAATAGATTTTAGTAGCCTGAGAATATGAAATCAGAAGTCAAAGAGGGGAGAATTTGAGTAAGTAAAAGTAGAGATATTAGCAGGTTTTAATTTTTGTCCATCTTATGAAGTCTGGGATCGATTCTGTCTTTAGAGAAATAAGAAGCAGAGATTTAAGCATATCACTTAACATTAGAAGATAAATATACGAAAAACCAAAAATAATTTAACAAAAGGTTTGAAAAGGTACAAAGTCTCTCAAGGCAAAATTTCTCTTCCTTCACAAGAAGTAAATATAAATAGTCTAAAGTTGATATACCAAAAAGGAAAAATAAAACTTTTTTTTAAGATTTTCATTGAAAATTCTAGAAAGAGTTAACTGTTGTTAAATGAGAAGAGTGATTCAGAAACTAGGTCTGAGTGATATGAATTATTAGTTATTCTGTGGTGTATGGTTTGAATTTTTTTCTTTTTTATAAATATTTTCTTGTGCTCACTTTGCCAGCACATAGACTAAAATTGGAATAATAAAGAGATTAGCATGGCCCCTGAGCAAGGATAACACACAAATTTGTGAAATGTTCCATATTTTTTAAAAAATTTTTTCTTGTATTGTTTCATAAAAATTTTAACATATTTTATAAATAGGTTTAATTCGAATTTTCTTAGGGTGAGTTTTCTGTGAAAAATATATTATTTCTATTAAATATGTCACTTATTTTAACTCAGAGCTATGATCTTGTTTAAAAATAATATTGACAAAAATGGCTGTAGAACATGTGAATAGTGGTATATAAATATAGGAAACTATATATAGGGATATTAAAACGGCTAGATGAGATGTATCCTTAAAAATTTGAACATATTCTGGGACAAACTCTTGTAATTCTTCACAATGATAATTAGGCTACTGGATTAAAAATATCTCTCTAAGTATTTTACTATTAACCTGGCTATCATAACCAAAATAAATTTATAAGGATAATAAGCTATAATGTTAATTGTGATATTTTGCCAGTATTATAAAATAAATGGAAAGAAACATGTCGAATTTGGTAATTTTTAAATTATTTGCTTAAAATTCAACATCTTTCCCAATTGCACAGATTAAAAAATTAAAATTCAATGCAGAGTCAAGAAAACCAACTGAGAAAAAAATCAATGTGATAATGTCACAGGTTTCTATGTTATACTTGTAAGGCTCAGTAAGACAAATCTTGAGTTCACTTTGATAAAATTGAGTACACATGTATAAGTATGATTTTTATTCATTAAATGTGTAAAAACTTGCTCATGACATTGTGAAATATATTTCATTTTTGTTTCTTCTCAGTTCTTTGCATGAGGTCTGAACACAATGAATTAAGAAAAAGCCAAACAACACTGAACAGAACAACAGTAAGATACAACCAGATGTTTTATGGAGTTATTTTGTTTCTAAATATTCTTTACTGAGTACTCCTGAAAAAGCAGACAGCAAACTGTACTCATTAAGACCTATAAACTTTATCGGTTAAGTCTGTTACAGTGAATTAAATTGCTGCTTTTGTCAAGTAATCCCTTGCCACTCCCCAAATGACAAAGAATTATTACAAATCTGTGATGTATAACAAAATATATACACAATTAGATTGACATTTTTGTTTATACAGTTTACTCTTATTCAGAGTCTAATAGATAACAGATTCTGTACACTATGCTCACATATGTTAGTGTCTACAGCAACTCTGTAGGTGAAAATACAAACACATGATAATATATTTCCATAAATATTATGAAGGAAACAAGTGCTGAAACATTGAATACTCAGGACAAGTGTGCAGACTGGTAGCCAGGTAAGGCTTTGCTAAGGATATAATGCTTACCTCAAACCATGAAAGATGGACTCTATCTAGCCATATGAAAAATGAGATGATGTAAGTGAGTGGAAAACGAATTGTAGGCGAAGGGTCAACATGTGACAAAACTCTGCAGTGGGAGGTGTTTTGGCATCTTCAGTGAAATAAAAGTAATTTGAGTGAAAAAAGAAAACAGTCTTGTATATTTAAGCAAACTATATGAACAGTTATATAGAATATATGTGTGCTTGTGTGTATATGTGTATATGTTTTCACATAATAAATATTGAGTGTTACTATTAAGAGTTTCTCACCTTTGGAATTCAAAGTTTATTTATTCTTACCTTGAATATGCACAACTTCACCACAATGTCTCTATTTTCTAATAATAATAGCATATATGTTATTATTGGTACTGCAATATACTTTATAACAATAGAAATAGAAGAAACCTTTAGTTTTAATCAAATGTGTTTTAACTTTGCTCTACATGTCATTGTGAAGACTTACATGTGTTTAGGGAACAATTACTTGGTGCCTAATACTTTGCACAATGTTATTATTTACTAATTTTATAAGTGTAGTCCAGAAGAAATGTTAGGAGCTAGAACAAATGAGTGGGTGAAATGACAAAAATGGTAGCCTGACTAGTGCTATAGGTGTTAACTATTGTTAAGTGGATGCAGGATTTTAAAAAACACAAAAACGATGCCTGATTTTACTTAAAAAAACTATGGTCACAAGAATACAAAACCAAACACCACTTGTTCTCACTCATAGGCAGATGTTGAACTATGAGAATACGTGGACACAGGGAGGGGAGCATCACACACTGTGGCCAGTTGGGGGAGGTTAGGGGAGGGACATCGGGGAATGGGTGGGGTGAGGAGGGATAACTTGGGGAGAAATACCAGATATAGGTGATGGGGGAAATATTGGGAAATCATAAATGAATTGAAACCATCTGTCCTATTGTAATTGAATTTGAGGTAAAGTATTTTTTTAGGAGAAAACACCTGTTGGAATATAAGATTTAAAAAAGCTTCAGAGTATAAAAGTCTTCCGTACTGAAGTTATCAACCTGTAATGGAAGAGGATCTTTAGTGATCAGTAAAATACGAGTGCAGTCCACAGATGGAGGTAACATCAAAGGAAAGGAAGCTTAAAATCTATCAAGTTTAGAAAGCGTTGTGAAAATAATGTCCATATAAAGGTATGTTTTGATAAGATCAATGGTAACTCAGGAGTCTATGCTTGTCTTGAAGTAGAATCAGTGTTGAATTGAGTGGAAAGGGTCAGGTGTCAATGGTGCTTACTGAAAACCTGAAAACTTTGAGAAAATAGAGTAAAAATTAAAGTATAAACAGTAAAGAAGTGATGAGTACTGGAGATACTTTGAAGAAAATTCAATAATACTTTCTGACCAACTCAATAAAGAGAATGAAGAAACTTTAAATTGGTACTCTTTCTTTAAAAATCTCAAATGTTTTTACTATCACAAAGTTGTTTTTTTCCTATTATGACCCTATCAACGATATTATTTTTACCCAATGAAACTGTCCATTACAGATTTTATGCCAACATATCTCTAATCACTCTTCTCATTAATCTAACCTGTCTCCACAACCCATCCAGGCAGTTCTCAAATTTGTATCATCCACTTATCTATGTAAGGTCAATTCTTTACTTTCTCTGTGACAATATTCAATCCCTGAACACAGCTGGACAAAAACACATAATTCTTCAGCTAAGAACCAATATTTATTTTCAGTTTCAGATGACACTCAGTCATTCACTACCACATCCAGATCCTTCCTAGGAGTCTAGGTCAGCAAACTTTCTCATTCAGCCAATTTTGCATACTTTCTGCACACTCACTGGTAGCAGCTTTCTTTTGTTTGTTCCTGTGAACACGCACACACTCACATATGGACACACTCTGATAAATCAAGGCCATCATCTTGGAACTATTCTATTTTTCTGTCTAAACCAAATTTTCTGTATCCATACTCTTGCTTTCCTCTCTTTTGTCAGTAAAGTTATGAAAAACAAATACATCTGTGTGCAAAGTCCTTATGGCTCTCCTTTACCTGGGTGGCTTGGTTCAATCAGTAACCACCATGAGTTCTGCTTATTCTCACATTGAATTTTTTTTTCTGTATATCCTTAAATATGGATATTGTTAATACCATTACATATAAATAATTGGTTCAAATATTCCTTATCTTTGCTAGTTGAATATTTATGTGTTGCCTTTGCATGCCAGTCTTGGTATTCACCTTGGTTTTTTCCTCTCCTGTCTGTATTGAAATTATCCTACCTAAATTAACTCACCTATGTTAATGATTTCTTCTCAACAGTTAAGCCTTGATAACACAATTTTTCATTATCTCTCCTGTCCAATTTATTTCCATGTTTTGATGACATCACAACCTAAATATTTTTTATTTCTTTATTCTGACCCTGATTCTTTTTTATTCATTCTCTTTCTCTCTCCCTAACCCTTCTCTCTCTGTTTTACACTTGTCCAGAACTTGGAACTTCCATCCAATTAATGTATTATAAGTGTTTTTCCTTCCAAATCTAAATCTGGTTACACAATTCTGCTGTTTACAAACCTTCAGTGCTTCCCCATTTGCTTCAGAATTTTGGTAAAACCCCAGAACAAAAATATTTCAGGTTCTTCTCTACCCATGTTCAGTTTCATCTCATGCCTGTCATACCAATGTGAATCTAAAGGTCCCATTTGACAGTTTTCTTCAAAAATGTACAGGCTTCCAAATCAACCCACCTTGGGAAGGACTTGTGATTCATGGAATCATCCTGTCTCTGAGTAAAAAAAATATTATCATGATTTCCTCAAATTATTGTCATATTGATTAATGTGTGACCTACCTAGATTAAAAAGGATGATGATTTATTTCTGAGTCATGAGGTTTTACTGATTGTTTCCCATTTAGATATTTTAGCCTGTATGTTGCAATCTATAGCTAATATTTGTAACTCCTGTATTGTACCATAAATAAAAAAGGACAACTAGGGTTCAAGGAGTCCTCCTCTTTTCAAATCTCTACTCTAAAGAGCTTCCCAACTTGTAACAGACTGTAGGACACTCTTATCTTTGTTGAGATGTCTTCTTAGGTTAATCCTCACATTTGCCTTCCAATAAACCTTTATCAAATTATTCCTGCCTCAACAGCCCTGATTCTTATTGATAATCACAAGTAGTTCTTCAAAAATAGTCCAGGGCTTTCTTAAGCCTCTTAGTTCTTAAATACTCATCCCATTTTCCAGAGCAATTGATTCCACTAGCTTTGCCCTATTCTTACCTTCCCAAATAGCACTCCTTTCTCAAAAACAAACAAACAAACAAAAAAGTTTTCCAGAATTAAGTGACTCTCTTCTGGTCTCTGATTTTGTATTTTAATAATTGTATTTTAGTGCTGTATAACAAGTTCCATTTATGTGGATGATTTTATTTTCTGTGTTCCATACTTATTTGACCCCAGAAACCATACCTTAGTTATCCCTTATTTCACAAACTTGGTATTTTTTATGGTATGTTATTGACACTCTGAATGATTTAATTGAATAAATCAATGACAAAGTAGTTATTCAGCAAGACTTAGATGACAAGGGGAAGGGTAGCCACACTGGAAAGACAGAGAAAGAGAGGTAACAAGTAGTTTTGAAAGAAAGAAAATGGTAACTGTTTGGAACAACTTCAGCATCCCCTTAATTGCCAACTTTAAAAGGAAAAATTAGTGAAAAAGAGATTCACACAGTTATCAATTCTATTTATATTTTAATGCAAATTTCCACTTGAGAAACGATATGAAAATAAATGATTTTTATAAACCTAATACAATGGATCTTTGTTCATGTGGCAAATTACTATGAATATTTAAAAGATGATCATCTAGTGAAACAAGGTCTACAATTATTATTTTCCTGTTCTTATTTTGTGTTAATCTACTAAAATTCTAATCAATCTATTTGTTGTTTGGAATTGCCTATTTCAAGTGGGTAATATCTGCTTTCTTGTTTCATTTAAAAAGTATTCAATCTGAAATTTTGTACACTAAACTGCCTGATAAGAGATAATTGGAAATAAAGGTAATTAGAGTTAAATAGTTAAATCGATTCACAAAGGGCTAAATTGGCTATTGTCTGGAGTTTAACAACTCTGAGTATGAACCTTTCCAAAATCGCAAATATCCCAAATTAGTCTTTATTAATATATTACCTTATATAGACAATTTTTTCCTGAATTATTAGTTTCCTTTTGATACTATACAATATAACAGAGTAGGAAAACATAGTAGATTATATTTGGAAGACAGTTCAAATATATTTTCTCTCATTTCTTATATTTTTGAAGATAATTTATGACCATTTATTTTCTATAAGCATAAATGTATAATGTACTTTAGAGCTGTGTAAGGTGCAAAATAATTTAATAAAAACCATTTCTGTGTCACCCTTTTGCTTATTCATTCTGTTAATATTTATCAGGTTTCTACTTTATGTTAGATATTATTCTAGGCACGAGATATTCAGTAATAAGTAAAGAACAAACCAACAAACAAAACAAAGCAAATAAAATCCAAATCCTTTGTGGAGTTGTACAGTTTAACATTTGCAAAAATAAATTTTCTTTCATAATGTTAACAGCATACTTCTGGAAAAAGAGTATTTATTAGCCTATATGCAAATAATAATTGAAAGGTTACTATGTAATTTTATTATTGTACTACTTTAAAAAAATTGTATACAGAGACAAAATCTGATTCTCTATCATGTGTAAGTGCCCTTATTTTTAATATCCAGGTAACGTAGAGCAACCAATATATTCTTATCACTTATGATAATTCTTTAAATATTTGAAAGCAACACTAGTATTATCTTCTGCTTATCTGTAACCAGCTGTATATAATCTGATTTTGGATCACTCTTTTTATCAAAGTAGTACAGTAAGAAAATTAAATAGTGAGAACTTTATCAACACTGCTTTAATTTAAATGCCGAATTTAAATGCATTTTTTTAACATTCTGTCATTCGTCTTATTTAGTATGACAACCTGTCAAAAGTATTTTGAATCATAGTTGTTTAACAAATTAGTCTTTTTCTTACTCATTCCTATAAAATAGAATCAAGAATAGTTGTGTTCCTTATGGTTAAAATCTTCCTCTAGATAGCAAAAGAAATAGCCCCACACACTCTCTCCTCACTTCTTTAGTTGATAGAATCCTGCTTCTCCTTAAATACCTTGTTAAAATGCCATAATTTTTATTCTTTTTTTTGTTTGTTTTATACCACCTTACTATTTTTGGGGACATCTATAAATACACACACACATATGCATATATATATATATATAGATACATACATACATACATACATATATACATATATATAGATTATAGATACATACATATATATAGATACATACATATATATAGATAGATAGATAGATAATACCTTTAGTTTTATTTTTCTTCAGTGCTTTATTTCATATGTTATGTCAAAATAATATTTGAGCCACCTTTTGTCTAATTGTTACAAATTCTAAATTATTAAAAGACTGACTATAGTTCGAATGCTTTCCCACAACAGTTTTTTATATTATTTATTTCTTATGATATGTTTATTCTTCTCTTCAAAAGCTGTAAATTTTGGAAGTAAATATATCTTATTCCATTACCATTGGCATGAGAGCCAAAATTAAATCATAAAGCTAGTAGGTAAATTTCCAGTTATTGCCAGCTTCAACCCTTGAAACCTCCAGCAAGTAAGCATATAGCATTGATATTATCTAACTCAATGAGTAATTTTCTGAAAAATAGATAGGTTATTTTGCTTCTAGCTGATAGAGAAATAATGTCAAGCTAGGAGCTTGATAATTATAGCAAAGAGTTTTTTTCATTAAAATTTGTGTCATCCAGATTTGTTGTTTTAGCTACCACTCAAAGAAGGACATGGGGTCCAATGTGATACTAATTGCTGCATGCATGCTTATGCACATGTCCTTGATGCCATCTCTGGTGCAGCTGTTTGCTTTCAGAGATGAGTACACCTATCTTTGCTTTGTGTTCAGTCTATGATTAACTTTGAGATGAGATGAATGAATATAAGTGTGCCAACAGAAGATGAATTTCATGGTGTTCTCTGCTATAGATGAATTATTTTGTATGGCAGAGAATCGACTAATTCTTTCAAACGTGTTCAATAAAAAAAGGTAACATTCACACATACCTATAGAGAACCTAACTATATTCTACTTCACCAAACACTATAAAAATCCATATTCCCACTATGTCAATGGCACCCAGTATTCAGATCATTATTATATTTGTGTGAATTGGTTTTCGATTAATATTGTGTCATTAAAATGTCTGGAATTCAAACTTTATTTGGATTATGGTAAATAACTAGAACAATGTTTGTAAAGAGAGATGTTTAGAAGATGAATGACATGTTCAAACAGAAGAGAATTGGCAAAATAATATCTAAAAGTCAGAAGACATAGCAAGAAACATAAGGAAAACTGAAGAAAGTGGTCAAGTATAGTGGATTGTGTCATAATGGGGACACACCATAGAAAGAAGTGAGAAACATACTGTAGTATAAATGATTGCTCTGATGGGAAAAAAAATACTGATCAAATGGAAAGAAAAGGCAAGGGACTACAATATTCAGTATTCAGGTGACAGGCGCAGTAGCAGTCCATACCTCACAATTATACAGTCTGACCACGTAACAAACTTGCACATGTATCACCTGAATCTATTTTTAATGCATTTTTTTCCTGTAGATCAGAAAGGAAAGTTGACTTTATTATTTAGGAAAGGGAGACACTGATCACTAAGATTTGTTAGTGTACCTAAAATGAAGATACATAAAGTGACAGAATATAAAATATATTACATGATTTGACATTAATATTGTACTTTCCATTAATATTGTACTTTTGAAATAAGTTGGTACAAATTGAAATTTCAGCTAATTCATTGGTTATTATGTTTCTCCCTAAAATGCCTTTGAACTAAAATGGCTAGTACTATAACCTCATTATACATTTAATAATGAGCAAATTGGTTGTTGTCATTGAGATAGAATACTGAACAAAAGTAATTGTAATACAATTTTCCTTTCTTCAATTTCTTCTTTTCTAAATCTACAACTTTAAAATCTCCTTAACCTGAATCCATGCTACTTCTCTCAGTCTATGCATACAAAAATTCTGCCTATTGTGAAAAGATTTTCAAATCCCAATAGGAGTTATTCAGCTCAATGTCAGACATGCAGAGTTAAATCTCCATCAATGAGAAACAACAAAAAATACCACTCTCCTTGGGACACTGTATAAATGAGTTTGACTATATGTTCTAGTACAGCAATCACTCAAGAGTAGTGGAAAATAATTACATACTATTTCCTCCAAAGAATAAGGTTATTAGCACCTTGTGGCTCCTTAGAAATTACATTTTGTTCTCTCATAGATATTATACACTGCTTGGCTATAACCTACAAAATTGAAAATTAATTTTAAAGTTATCAAAAATAAACAATAACATTTTGACTGGACGTGATGGCTCAAACCTGTAATCTCAGTACTTTGGGACTCAGAGGCAGGTGGATCATAGGAGGTCAGAAGTCTGAGACCAGACTGGTTAATATGATAAAATCCAATCTCTACTAAAAATACAAAAATTGGCCAGATGTGGTGGCACGAGCCTGTAGTCCCAGCTACTTGGGAGACTGAGGCAGGATAATCACCTAGGAGGTGGAGGTTACAGTCAGAGGAGATGGCATTACTGCACTCTAGCTTGAGTGACAGAGCAAGACTCCTTCTAAAAAAAAAAAAAGATTTCAATGACAATGCTTTTCCTTTTTATACTTTTTATGCGAATTAATACAGTTTGCAAAGTCAACTACGTAATTCTTTGCCAAAATATTAAACTCTAATCAAAAAATGGAAATAACAGATCATCAACATAAATCTGACAAAATTCAATTTTCATCTTCAACACAGTCATATGCTTATACTTTTTCTTACTGGTTGCCTTAACTGTAGGGCTTGAGAAAATCTACACAACCACTGTAGAATGAAAATGAATATAGTATTTATATTTATTCTATTTTTTTATTTTTGATGAAACATGATTTATTAGAAGAGTTAATGAAAATTAAGTGCAGGTTTTGTATTTCAGATAAAGGCAGTGTTTTCAGGAGATGTGTGCACTTAAAGGCAAATAAAATAAAAGGAACTGAAAGGTCAAGAAAATAATTTTTACTCTGATATTAGTTTCCTAAATTTATGATTCTTCCTTACAAATGTGCCTCAGATTTACCCTTTCTTTTATCTCGCAATCTCACACTGAGATTAAACAACAGCCTCTTTAAAATACTTCTTTGCCTTGGCACCTAACTTCTAAGTTACTGTTATTTAATTCCGATTAATATATCTAAAGTAATACTTTTGTCTCTATTATGTTCAAAAATATCTGTCCGTCTGAAGTTCTTATTTTTCTATTCTTAGTTTAATGCTACGGAATCCCACAAAATGGTTGAATTCTCCTAAACCAAAGGTATCTTTTTTTAATCATCAAGACAAATGTATTATTATGGCTTTATGCATCTCTTTTCCCCATACACTTACTACTGTGTACCTACTTTTTAGTTGTTGTTTTTTTTTTTTTTTTCCGGCAATTTTCTCAGCTTGGATAAGCTATGACTCCCTTATTCCCCCATCTTTATTTTCTATTACGTCTTTATTATTCACCGTGATGTTTGCAGATGTCTTATCTCTGGGGTATTATTATCTGTGAAAGACAGATGTCAGTACTATTCTATGGAATACAGCACTGCACTGATTTACCTTATTATTCTCCTTGTCTGTTTCACACAGTGCTTCCTATCTCTCTCTTTTCTTTTCTTTTTTTCTTTCTTTCCTTCTCTTTCTCCCTCCTTGCCTTCCTCTCTTCCTTAATTTCTTCTTTCTTTCCATCTTTTTTCCTTTCTCTCAAAATGTGGTATACCACAGCTCTAAGGAGCTCAACTGTATTCTGTGCCAAAAGAGGAAATATCTCCAAGATAGGATGTGTTTATGCACATTATGCTTCTCTGAGAGAAATGTGAATGTATGCTGTGTTAGGTAGAGGTTTACAAGACTGTGAGAATGAGACTGGAGTGTATTATAACCAGTGTAGTATCTGTGGCTTATTAAAGATGTCTTAAACTCTTTGACACCATATACTTCAAGATGTGGGGATTATTTTCCTCCATGTTGTTTCAAATGACAAGATGTCATTATTTTTCATGACTGAATAGAGCTCCTTTGTGTATACATACCACATTTTCTTTATCCATTTTTGTGTTGATAGACACTTAGATTGCTTCCAAATCTTAGCTAGTATTGCCATTAACATGAGAGTGCACCTATATCTTCGATATGCTGATTTCCTTTCTTTTGGGCATCTACCTAGCAGTTGGTTAGCTGGATCATATGGTCCTTCTGTTTTTAGTTTTGTGAGGAACCTCCAAACTGTTCCCCATGGTGGTTGTATTCATTAACTTTCCTGAACTCAGTCTGGCCCATAATAGCTATGACCAAAGAATGTGATGAAAATAATACTGTGCCCATTTAGACACTAATGGAAGACTGTTTCCACTTGGAAGCCTCAAAGTCTAAAATCACCAAGGGAGTCTGACTACCCTGCACGAAAGCCTTCTTGGAGATGCCCTAAGAAACATGGCAAAGGAGAAAGGCATAGCGATACCAGCCTCTGCATTTTCCTGCTGGGATGGCAGACACAAAAATGATTGTTTATTCTCTAGACAGTCTTAGACATGAAGCTGAATATCACACAGTGACCCCAGTCAATGCCTCACAAATCAGATAAGTTGACAAACTAAGCTGTAAGTTCTGCTCATAAGCCCAGGTGATAAAATAAAATGTTTGTTAGAGCAAGTAAATTTTGGATAGTTTGTTACATAGTCATAGACAACAAGAAAATTAGATAAGACCAACAGAAAGCCAATTTTGTCAGGGATATTGACCTTAGCACTGCCATGTGATTGTGATATGATGAACAGACTGGCACAGAAGTAGAATGGATGTGTTCCTGAAACAATATGGTAGGATCTTTGAGCAAACTGATGCATAAAAATCACAGTGGTGAAGGTTGGAGCCTTTGCAATTTAGAATATCATTTTGAAAAATTATTTAATTTCTAATTTCATGGCGTTGACATAATTTAGTTAATGAAAACTGAACATACTGGCTAATACTAAAAGAATCCAATATCTTGACATTAAACTTAATCTCTCTTGAATCATATGGAAATAGTACTGGTCGTTTTTTTCTAAGCTCTCAGGTTATTGAAAATTTTAAGGTGATCTCAAGAAAAATACTTATTTTTCCTTGATTAACTTGTAGGTACTAGAATCAGTTATAATTTAAAAACTAAATTAGCCAGGCTTTATTATAGCAAGGTGATATTTCCAGTTTTAGATATATTATATAAGTTTCTATTCTATGTAAAATATATACAAATATTTTGTGGTATCTTTTATCTATATATCAGTTTATTTACCTTTCCACCTATCTGCTATGTTCTTTTATTCTTTCTCCTTCTAAATTGAGACCATCAGTCCTTACTTAAACCTTGGAAGATTATGCCACCAAATGATACAAGGGAGTAAAAAATGGCCCAAGAAGAGTAGGTTGATTATAATTTCATTTTTCTCTCCAAGTCTCATTTTCTTCAGGGTATGAATTATCATAGTCTTAATCTTACTGTTTTGATTATCCTTTTCATCCTATTCTGAATGACATTGTTATTAAAAAGTCTCTCTTGGTCTATATTTTTTGTCAAAAGATTTTTAGGATGTATTTTATTTGAAATCTTAATTTTATTTTCTTCGTAAGTTTTTTTGACTTCCTCCCATAACATGAAGTCAAAATATGTCCAGTTTTAGAGGACAGAATTATCTTAATCCAAATTTTTTCCTGCCTTAAATATAAGAGAGAAACAAAGTTTATAAAGTCTAGCTTGATTGATGATGTCCTGTGCAAATCTCTGTTAATTACCTCTTTCTGTGTCTTTCTTCCTTTCTGTTTGCCCCTGAAAATGCTATATGTTTTTCTGCTTATAAATCTTGGTTCATGCCATTCTTTATCATTGCTTAAAATGATCCATCTTTTATTTTTCACATATTGAAGATGCTTAAAATATACTTGTAAATTGAATGACTTTTCTCATTTCCCTTGACAAGAAAGACAAATTATCCCCCTTGCAAAGTGGAGACTGAACAAAACACCAATATTAGTTTTGCCTTATGTCCAGAATCATAAAAAGATTCTATTATAAGATTTTACTCTTGAGGAAACAGCTATATAGCTAATAACTCCTATCACTTAAGCAATATTCATTTATAATGCTTTTGATTCTCACATCAGAGTTTTGTATTTATGTCTTACACAGCTTAATAACCATTAATCACTACAATATAAGCCTTCTCCTCTGACTTTTGTAACCTAAAGAACAAGTATATTGTGCAAATATTAACTGTTCACATCATTGTATTAATAATAATGAAAACAGTAGATAAAATTGAATGAATATTTATGCAAGTATTGTGTTAAACTTTAGTTTGATTATGTTTTATAATTTTTATATTAGTTCCATGAGATGATGACTATTTTTATCCTCAGTTTACAGATGATGGTTCTGAGGTTTACAGACATTAAATTTATTCATTACCACTAGAGTAAATGATTTGTCATTCTATCATGAAAAAACATTCTAATGAACAACAAGCTATCATCCTTCTGCTTTTTTGTTAAAGATGTCTTTAATTGCTCATGGACAAGTTGTCATATAATACCTCTTACAGAAGAATCTGTAGTAAATTTAGTTGGGAGACTCAAACATATTTAATTTTGGAAATTCTGTTTGAATCTTATGGTTATCGCTAACAACTCTATTCCTTTGGGCATTATACTGTGACATTACATTCCTGGAGCATCGAAACCTACCAAACTCTTATTAAATTTTTTTTAAAAGAGAAAATACAGGCTACTGCACTTTCATCTGCATTTTTTCCCAAAGCATTTCTACCTCGTTTCCAACATAGTGTATGTAAACTAGGTAATGATGATAATTAAAAGAGATATTTTAATAGATTGTGATAACTAAATTTTAAACCTTAAAATATTAGTAAAAATATCAAAATTTATTTTTTAACTATCCTGTTAGGCAAATTGCCAAGTGGTTTGCATATATTATTTTATTAAATAGATTGTGGAAATGTATAAATTTGACAACTGTAATTATAATTATTCCCACATTATAGCTAAGTAATCTGAAGATTAGAAGTGTCAAGTAAAAACTGAAAGTAATATCACCAGAGACAAAGAGAATTATTATCAAAATCCAGGCCCAAGCTTGGATTTTACTCACTAATTATGCTTTGTATTGAGAAATGTGCATTTTTTAAAAATTATGTCTTATTATTTACTGCAAATCATTGATTATTCCATATGTGATGTTTAAATTTGTTTCTTAAAAGCAATTAATCTATTAAAATAATGTTAAATCCAATTTTATTACTTTTACGAAGTGTCTAATATGATTAGTGCTGTACTTTTAAAAAATGAGACTTGAGCCAGGCACAGTGACTCACACCTGTAATTCCAGCACTTTGGGAGGTCGAGGCAGGAGAATCAGGAGGTTAGGAGATTGTGGCCAGCCTGACCAATATGGTGAAACCCCGGCTCTACTAAAAATATGAAAATTAGCCAGGCATGGTGGCAGGCACCTGTAATCCCAGCTACTCTAGAGGCTGAGACAGGAGAATTGCTTGAACCCAGGAGGTGGAGGTTGCAGTGAGCCAAGATCCCGCCATTGCACTCCAGCCTGGGCAACACAGAGAGACTCTGTCTCAAAGAAAAAAAAAGTAAAACTTGAAAGGCAAAAGATCAAGTCTTAATTATGTTGGTGAAAAGATTTAAATGATAGTATTTTAGTTATTCAAGACATAGTCATGAGACTTCTGCAATGTTCTAGACACATCTAAGTATTGTAAACAAACCAGAGAAAGCCATGCCTTCATGGAGCTGACATGCTAAACTATACAGGCACAAATCAAGTAAACAACAAATAAAAGAAACAAACACTAATACTTCTACAGTGACATATGTTATAAAGAAAATATACCTGATATATGATTGAATGTGAATGAGGAAAACAGATGCATATTTTAGACAGGATGATTCAGAGAAGTCCTTTCTGGAATTAAGACATTTGATGTGAAATCTGAATTACTGTGAATCACCCATGCACATCTCTAGGAGAACAAGTGAAATGAACCTAAATTTGAAGAAAGTTTGGATTGTTAAAAGGGCAGAGGGAAAAAGTTTAATGTTTTTGTCATAGAGCAATAAGGGAGATAGATAGGAGATGAGATTATAGAGATAGGAGCTAGTTCACACAGAACTACATAGATCCTGGTAAGGAATTTGAATTTTATTTGAGAAATATCTGTAAGTGATTGACATGTTTTTACCTAGTGAGTAATATGATTTGTTTTCTAAGAGATTAAATGCAGAAGCAGAGAATTGAGTGGGTGGCTATTTAATAAGAGCTTTGATTAAGGTGGTAGGAGAGAAAGAAAAATGATCGAATTTAGAATTAGCTTTGAAGTGATTATGATGGGACTTTCTGATGTATCAAATCAGCTTGTAAAATGGTATGAAAATCATGATATTGGTAAGTAAAGACAATATATGGTAGTGTCATATTTCGAGTCAGGAAAAATTTGAGGAAGAACAATTTATGCTTAGTGATTAGAATTACTGTTTGGTTTGATTTGGTTGAGTGTGAGTGGATTATTAGATATTTATATGCATAAAGAAAGTAGGCAATTACATATATAAAATTAGATCATAGACTGGGCACAGTGGCTCACACCTGTAATCCCAATGCTTTGGGAGGCCGAGACAGGCGATGAGATTAGGAGTTCAAGACCAGCCTGACCAACATGGTGAAAACTCATCTCTACTAAAAATACAAAAACTTAACCTGGCATGGTGGTGAGCACTTGTAATCCCAGCTACTTGGGAGACTGAGGCAGGAGAATTGCTTGAACCCAAGAGGCGAAGGTGGCAGTGAGCGGAGATCAAACCACTGCACTCCCGCCTGGGCAAAAGTGTGAGACACCATCTCAAAAACAGAAAAAAAAAAGTAGATCAGGAATAAATGCTTTAACCAAATATATATTTTAAGAATAATAAGTTGGTAGTAATAGTAAAAGACTTGGATGAGGTTGATGGAGATAACATAGACAAAAAAAAAAGTGTTAAATTGTAAGCTCTTGAGTGATTTACAATTTGAAAGTCAAGCTGCTGAGAAGAAAGAATCAGCTAAAAGGATTAAAAAGAAGCAACCAGTGAGGTAGACAAAATATGAGGCAGGGGAAGAAAATGTTAGAAGACAAGGGAAAGCATTGTTTCTAGAAGTGTGCCAATGTTTTTGAGAGATAGAGTAAGGAAATTGACTTTGGCAAGGAGGAGGCTTGGTCATTTGGTAAGAGCATTGTAAATCAGGTAGGTGAAAATAGAAATTTCACTAAAATGAATTCAGGGTAATTGATAGGTTAGAGAGTAAATAAAGATACTCTAGACTTTTTTGGGAGTTCTATTAAAGAAAGCAAACAAATCGGACTGGCTCTAAATATGGCTGTATCTAAAAGAGAATTTGGATCATGGAAAGGCTATTTTCTAAGATAGTGGATTATAGAGCATAGATGTGATCACCCTTTTCTTTACTATAAGCTCTATGAAAGCAAAGATTATATGTGTCTGTTCAATGTTACTCTATTAGTAAGCCCAATTTTCTTGAAAATAATATATTATAAATAAACATTTCTTAGATAGGTAAATGAATGGTTGAACTCATAAATGTTTTCTGGCTTAGAATACTGTCCTTCTATTTCAACTATTAGTGGGGTTGAATTTTTTTGGATGTATATGTGTATATTCTTAGCAAAAAACAAAAACAACTAACAAGTCAAAACTTGAGGAAAAACAAAAAATTTTTCTGGTTGCAAAAAAGCTAAAAATTTTTGCAAAGCCTGACCTAGTCTCAGAAGTAAAAGACTGTCATTTCTGCAATAATCTACTAGTAAGACAGATCATCTCTGTGTATTGTGGGACAGAGCTACAAAATAGTGTGAACACCAGAAACTTGGAAGAATTGGGAGCCACCATGGTGGCTGTTTCATTACTACAGCTAAAATTATCTGTATGTTAATTGATACAAATATTTTTTTGTATTTTGTGTACTATCTTTTTTTCTCATTGAGCTTGCATAATAGTTATTAGTTGCTTAAAATGTATTAGGGTGAAAAAATCATAAGCTGTCGGTTGCTTAGAGAAAAAGCTATGGTAGCTATCTGATACCCTCATAGCCAAGATATTTTTACATTTAAATGAACATCAGAAACAAAGTTCTTCTATGCTATCTTGTGATATGGAAACATTTACTGTGCTTACCCAAAATTGATTCTCTTTGATCCTGACTAAAAAATCATACAAGAATCAACAAACACAGAAGAAACACCAAGAGACCCAATAGGAGTAATTATTGCCATCCTCCAAGGCCTTTTCCCCTCTGCTCAGAGGTGAAAGAACGAATTAAGTGTGGGAGCCAACACAAGAGGCCCCATGTCCCAGTGTCCTCTTGACAAGACTTTTCTTTCTGCTTCATCCCCAGTGTGTCAGTGTCCTCTCCTGTTTTTACCCAGCCTCAGTCACACTTATAGACTCACCAAACCAAACCAAACCAAACCAAACCAAATCCAACCCAACCCAACTCAACCTTCTCACAATCCATTTAGAATCTTTACACTGGGTAGACGTTGTTGTCTCCCAAAACCTGTCCTGAGAAGTACTACTCCTCCAGCAAGATTTTGAAATGCTCCCCTAATCTCATAAGTATGGAATGTGAGCATAAAACAGATCTTCCTGCCACAGTAGAAGGAATCTTTTAGACATCTGTACTTGCAGTATATATTTTTTTTTCCGAAAGGAAGCATTATAAAATAATCTTTAGGGGTCTTATGTTTAAAATCTAAATATTTGGATTACATTTGCTGATTTCAGAACATAAAATTTTCAGCAACATTATCTTGATAAGAACTGCATTCCAGTTTCTAAACATCAGACTTGCAAACTTTCCAGCACATCTCATTCATTAATTGTTAACATTTTGCAATATAATTGGTCACTCAACTTATATGTAAAATTAAAGATGTTAAAGTCATGAATTTTAAATATTGGAGTAATATTTAGCATAGTGCTTTGTGAGAGAACAACAACTGAAGTTAAAAATATTTTGGGGGTGGAAAATCATGTATATAAGATAATCAGCTTACTCAAACTACATGATTACTATTCAGATATATTATATATACAGAAATTTTATAGAGAAAAAAGATCGTGTCTTTTCTCACATCTATTAATACTGAACTGAGGCTTCAAGAATACTAGAGTACAGGTTTTGACATTTTAAATTATTTTGTAATATATAAACTTTGAGTTATTCATGAAAACGTAACTCCATTTATTAATGCTTTAAGTTACAAATCTTATTCAAACTTATCTGATAGGTCTGTAAGATTTATTGAAACTAAATTTTTTAAAAAATCCAAAAATTATTTATGTAATAAAACTCAAGTCTAGAGAATTTCTTTTAATAGTAGCAATTGAAATAAATTTTCCCTCCCTCCAAACATGTTCTCCATTTTATATCTTTGTTTTTGAATTAAGGTTATTATAGATTATTCTAGTTTGCATATGGTTTTTAAGTGCATGCATTGAAAGAAAAAGCTTTCTTATTTTATATGACATAATGATGTCATAGAATGTTCCAGTTTCTTGTAACTGTCTCAAAAGATATGAAAAATAATAGAGAGTATCATATTTTGCTTTGACTGATGGATTTATGACTTTCAATTTCCCTGAGAAGCAGCTGTGGTATTTCGATGAGCCGATCAAGGAAGCTTGTCATTTCAGTAATTCTCTAGAGACTGTTATGGACAAAAGACTCACAAACAGGTTTACGTTTAATGAAGCAGAAGTCTATTGTGAGGAAGAACCTGACGAGCTCCTTCAGGAGCTGTCACGGACAAATAATTCATGTTGGATTGATTAGCCTGAGTCTCATTCAGCTAGCTGAAGATTATGTGGTGAGATTGTGAGACAGTCTTTGAATTACTCATGTCTGTAAACACCTGAGGAATATTGCTCCTTTACATGTTCCACTCTTGAAAGCTAGTCTCTAAAGAAAAGAAAATCACCTTAATGTCATACCTAGTACTTTATACAGTTCTCTGTTTCATTAGAAAAGGATGATGTCACATCATTCAAAACAATTTCTTTAAAGTCATTATATTCTCTGGGCATCTTTTTTTCTCTAAGTTGGCCATTCATTCAGAGAAAATAATTAAAAGGGAAAATTAATAATCTCTTTCAATCACTATCTCAAAGTGTTCTTGAATCAAATTGATAGTAACATAATATTGACATTGAATCTCTTCCATCAAATGCAAAGATGCATATAATGAACATGAATTGAAAATCTTCCATAATTAAAGTATCATTGATTCATTCATTAACAAAAACATGTTGAGCTTTTCCTGTGCACTGGAGAGAATACACAGAATAAGGTAAACCTACTCATTTATTTTATTATGCTTAAGAGTCTAATAAATAATATACAAAAAGTTAACAAAAAGGTATTAGTCTGTTTTAACACCACTATTAAGAAATACCCAAGACTAGGTAATTTACAAAGGAAAGAGGTCTAATTAACTCGCAGTTCCTCATGGCTGAGGAGGCCTCAGGAAACTTACAACACCGTGGAAGGTGAAGGGGAAGCAGGCACCTTCTTCACAAGGCATCAGGAAGAGAGGAGGATGTATAGGAGAAACTGTCAAACAGTTATAAAACCACTGTGGCAACTCATTCACTATCATGAGAACAGCATGGGTGAAACTCACTCCATGATACTATCACCTCCCTCCCTCTACACGTGGGGATAGCAATTTGAGATATAATTTGAGTGGGGATAAAGAGCCAAATCATATCAAAAAACAACACACAGTTGAAAAAACAATTGTAGACTTCTAGTTTCCAGTCTGGCATGGAGGAAGCTTGGAAATCATCACACCCACTTTTTGCAGTAAGAAAAAATCTGAACAAGCTTAAAATTAACAACTCTTCTTAGATCAGCAAGATAATTATGATGGTCAGATTAACTGGTACCTTAAAATACGAGAGATCAATGGGAGGAGACAGTGAACACCAACTTTCTGGAGCAAGAGCCCAAGAGCAGAAACCACTCTGGCAACCAGTATCAGGGCAAAATAAGTGAAAACTCACTGACAAATTGTTGGAATGGGAATATAGAAGGAGAAGAGAGAAAGAAAGAGAATATTTGGAATGCCAATGTCTGAAAATTTTCCAGCATTAATGATAGGCCCAAAACAGCAGACAAAAGTAGAATAAAAATCAAAAGTAAAAATAAAACATGAAACAGCAGACAAAAAGTAGAATAAAAGTAAAATACAAATCAAAAATTTATGACTAAGCATATTACACTCAAACTGCAGAAAATCAAAGAGAAAATCTTGAAAGAAATGAGAGGGTAAAATATTAAATCAGGGAAAACCATACCTGTAGAGAAGCAAACAATAAGAATGACATCAGATTTTTCTTTAGGAACCACGTAAGCAAGAAGAAGGTAGAATGAAACACTTGAAGTTTTGAAAGAAAAAAAAAGAATTAGTCTAGATTTCTCTATTGTCTTTCAAAAATGTGGGGAAAATAAAGACTTACTCAAACAAACAAAAATTGAAGAAATTTATTGCCAGCAGACTTGTCTTGCCAGATATGTTAAAAGAAATTATTCAGAAAGTGAGAAGATGAGATTTTAAAAAATCTCAGATATGCCTAATGAAACGAAGAGTGGTAAAGAGGGAATAAATAAAAGTAAAATAAAATAGTTTATTTTTTCCATTCTTAATTTATATAGGAAAAATGTTGTTCAAAAAAATAATAGCAACAATGTAGTCACTGATTAAAACTTATGAATAAGTGAAATAAATCATAGCAATGTTATAGGATTTGGAAAAGGGAAATTGAGAATACTCTATTATTAGGTACTGGCTCTACCCATGGCATATTATAGTGTTATTTAAAGGTTGACTTGGATTAGTCATATATATATATATATATATATATGTATATATATGTGTATAACAAGCCTAAGGTCAATACCTAAAAATAGTAAAAAGAATTATAGTTGATGTCTTAAGAGAGAAGAAAATTTCAATCATATAAAATACTCAATTAAAACAAAAGAAGGCAACAAAAGATTAGGATACTAAGTCAAACAACAACATGGCTGAGACATGAGAATGGTTAGAACCCAGGAGACAGAGGTTGCAGCGAACCAATATTGCACCTCTGCACTCCAGCCTGTGTGACAAAATAATACTTTGTTTCAAAAAAATAAGATATAACAACAACAACTTAGGACAATAAAGAGATGAAGAAAATAAATGTAGTAATTATTAATCTAAATATGTGAATTACCTCTTTAACATCAATAGTCTAAATACACCTATGGAAGATGGAGACATTCAAAGTAGATAAAACACCAAGACTCAACGGTATGTTTTCCACAAGAAGCCTATTTTAATATTGAAATATAGATATATTAAAATCAATAAGATAGAGATAGACATATCATGCTAACATGAAATGAAAAAGCTGAAATAACTGTATTAATTTCAGACAAAATAGACTTCAGAGCATAAAAATGATCAAGAATAAAATAGGTCATTACATAATTATAATGAAATCAATTCTCTAAGAAGAGAAAACAGTCTTTAATGATATGTGCCTAATGATATTGTCAAAATATTTTGGCAAAAATATATTAAAATGAAAGAAGAGACAAACAAATGTACCAGTAAAGTTGCAGACCCCCAGACCCTCTATCAATAATTGACAGATATCACAGAGAGAAAAATCAGTAAATAGTTGAATTGAATAAAATTGTCAATCAACTGGATATTCAGTAGAATTAAATAAAACACTTCACCCAACAACAGCAAAATACACATAGTTCTCAAGCTCACATCAAACATTCATCAAAATAGGTCATATTCTCGGCAATAAAATATACCTTAACAAATATAAAATAATGTATATCACATAAAGTAAGCTCATAGGTCACAGAAGCTGTGTATATGTGAAACATGCAAAGACGAGTGATACTGAAGAAATAGGTGGAAGGAAGAGGAATGAGGTGAGGCTATAGAACATAACAGAGCTAGATCAGTAAGGTCTTGCAGGTCATATTAAAACATCAAGTAAAAGCAAAAGTCACTGAAGAACACTTACAGGGAACTAACAAAATTTACATTTAAGACTATCACTGTTGTTTAGAGACTTGAGTGGAGGAAAGAGACAGAAGAAGGCAGATGATTAGTTAGTTACTTATATTTTAGAGATGGAATTGATTGAGAGTTGAAAGTAAGAAACCAAAGATTTCTGCTTGGTACTATAATTTTTCTTAGAGTTGTTTTATTGGGTTGGTATACTGGAAGATAAGCTGATACTTATTTAGTATGTCATATAGTAAAGATATTTCTTAGATGTTATATTACCATTTCAGCAATGATATTAAGTTTTATTTGCATTTTTGCATTACGGAAAGACATATAAGAAGTTAAGGAGTTTGCATGAGATCACTTACAAAGTGCCAGTTTTTAGAGCTGAAATCAGTATTTTCTGGTTCTAAAGCAACATTTCTTGTCTTTCTCTACATCCAATATAGAAACCTCATTGCCTAAGATAGACAATAAAGGGTGAAGAATTATTTGAAATTCCTTGAGTTTGTCATTTCTTTTCTTAACTCTGTACCTTTTGCATGTGTTTTCTCTTACCTGTACCTTTAGGCTGGCATGCCTTTGCACAGCAACCCAGATAGTTATACAAAGTTCTATGTTTTGAGTTAATTTTTTTTTATTGTGCTTTAGGTTCTGGGGTACGTGGGCTGATCATGCAGGATTATTGCATGCGTACATACATGGCAATGTGATTTGTTGCCTCCATACCTCCTGTCACCTATATCTGGCATTTCTCTCCATGTTATCCCTCCCCAAACTCCCCACCCCCGCTGTCCCTCCCCTAGTCTCCCCCTCAACAGATTCCAGTGTGTGATGCTCCCCTCTCTGTGTCCATGTGTTCTCATTGTTCAACACCTGCCTATGGGTGAGAACATGCAGTGTTTGATTTTCTGTTCTTATGTCAGTTTGCTGAGAATGTTGGTTTCCAGATTCACCCACGTCCC
>CAUYQU010079034.1:0-63515 GCA_963574635.1 Cheracebus regulus
TGTTAGAAGGAAAACTAAGAAACAGAAATAACTTCATCATCAACAAACTAGACGTCCACTCAGAGGCCCGATCTGAAAGTCAGCAACTACAGAGACGACAGGAGGATAAATACACAAAGATGGGAAGAAACCAGCGCAAAAAGGATGAAAACACCCGAAACCAGAACACCTCTCCTCCTACAAGGGATCACAACTCCTCACCAGCAAGGGAACAAGGCTGGATGGAGACTGAGTGTGATGAAATGACTGAATCAGCCTTCAGAAGGTGGGTAATAAGAAACTTCTGTGAGCTAAAAAAACATATTCTAACCCAATGCAAAGAAACTAAGAACCTTGAAAAAAGATTTGATGAAATGCTAACGAGAATGGACAACTTAGAGAGGAATCTAAGTGAATTGATGCAGCTGAAAAACACAACACGAGAACTTCGTGAAGCATGCACAAGTTTCAATAGCCGCAATTTTTTTTTTTTTGAGACAGAATCTCTCTCTGTCACCAGGCTGGAGTGTAGTGGCACCATCTTGGCTCACTGCAACCTCCAACTCCCGGGTTCAAGTGATTCTCCTGCCTCAGCCTCCCGAGTAGCGGGGATTACAGGCATCCGCCACCATGCTTGGCTATTTGCAAGCAATTTTTAAAGTTTACCTCTCAGTACTAAACATTATAATTGAGTATTTATTGCTCCTAGTTGGTTCTAACAGTTTTTTTGAAAAATAATTTTATATGTTTATTTTTTTCCATTTCATTTTTTCTCTAGCTTTATTGAAGTATAATTGACAAATAAAAATTGTATATATTTAAGATATACAACCTGGTGTTTGATATATGTATCCATTGTGGAATGATAACTCTTGCCAAGCTAATTAACATATCCATCACCTCAACGTATTACCTTTCTTTTTTGGTGGTGAAAACATTTAAGATCTATCATCTTGGCAAATTTAAAGTATACAATATAATATTACTAACTATAGTTGCCATGTTGTTCATTAGATATCTAAAACTTATTCATGCTGCATAATTGAAGCTTTGTACCCTTTGACCCATTTTCCCCAACTCTGAACCCTGGAAACAACTCTGTTCAGGATGCTATAGCAGAATACCACATAACTTTTGTAGCTTATAAATAACAGAATTTTATTTTTCAGAGTTTTGGAGGCAGAGAAGTCCAAGATCAAACCACAGGCAGACTTGTTGTCTGGTAAGGGCACACTTTCTGGTTTATAGATGGTGCTTTCTCAGTGTGTCCTCACATAGTAGAAGGGGCAGTCAAGCTCCCTTGGGCCTCCTAAGGGCACAAAAGACATTCATGAGGGTTCCATCATTTTTAAAAATTTAATTATATGTTCTGGGATACACATACAGGATGTGCAGGTTTGTTACATAGGTAAATGTGTGCCATGGTGGTTTGCTGCACCTATAAACCCATCACCTAGGTATTAGGCCCCACATGCAGTAGCTATTTATCTGGATGTTCTCCCTCCCCACCCCTCATCTCCTGCGAGCCCCAGTGTGTGGTATTCCCCTCCCTGTGTACATTTGTTCTCATTGTTCAGCTTCCACTTATAAGGAAGAACATGTGGTGTTTGGTTTTCTGTTCCTGCATTTGTTTGTTGAGGACAATGGCTTCCAGTTCCGTCCGTGTCCCTGCAAAGGACATGATCTCATTCTGTCCTATGGCTGCATAGTATTCCATGCTGTGCATGTACCACATTTTCTTTATCCAGCCTATCATTGATGGGTATTTGGGTTGATTCCATATCTTTGCTATTGTGAATAGTGCTGCAATGAACATACGCATGCATATATCTTTATAATAGAATGATTTAGATTCCTTTGGGTATATACCCAGTAATGAGATTGCTGAGTCAAATGGTATTTCTGGGTCTAGGTCTTTGAGGAATCGTCACAGTGTCTTCCACAATGATTGAACTAATTTACCTTCCCACCAACAGTGTAAAAGCATTCCTCTTTCTCCACAACCTTGCCATCTGTTCCTGACTTTTTAATAATCACCATTGTGACTTGCATGAGAGGCTATCTCATTGTGGCTTTGATTTGTGTTTCTCTAATGAACAGTGAGGTTGAGCTTTATATGTCTCTCTCTCTCTCTGTGTGTGTGTGTGTGTGTATGTATATACATATACATATATGTTTGTTGGCTATAAAACTGTCTTCTTTTAAGTCCATTGCCCACATTTTAATTGGGTTGTTTCTTTTTTTTTCCTGTAAATTTGTCTAAGTTCCTTGTAGATTCTGGATGTTAGACCTTTGTCAGATGGATAGATTGCAAAAATTTTCTCCCATCTGTAGGTTGTCTGTTCATTCTGTAGGTTGCCTATGTCCTGAATAGTATTGCCTAGATCTTCTTCTAGGGTTTTCATAGTTTTGGGATTTACATTTAAGTCTTTAATCCATCTTGAGTTAATTTTTGCATAAGGTGTAAGGAAGAGTTCCAGTTGCAATTTTTGGCATATGGCTAGCCAGTTTTCCCAGCACCATTTATTAAATAGGGAATCCTTTCCCCATTGCTTGTTTTTGTCACCTTTGTTGAAGATCAGATAGTTGTTGGTGTGCAATCTTATTTCTGAGATCTCTATTCTGTTCCATTGGTCTATGTGTCTGTTTTGGTACCAGGACCATGTGTTTTGGTTACTGTAACCTTGTAGAATAATTTGAGGTTGGGTAGTGTGATGCCTCCAGCTTTGTTCTTTTTGCTTAGGATTGTCTTGACTATATGGCCTCTTTTTTGGTTCCATATGTATTTTAAAGTAGTTTTTTTCTAATTCTGTGAAGACTGTCAATGATAGTTTAATGGGAATAGTAATGAATCTATAAATTAATTTGGGCAGTATGGCCATTTTCACAGTATTTCTTCTTCCTATCCATGAGTATGGAATGTTTTCCAATTTGTATTCTTTCTGATTTCCTTGATCAGTGGTTTGCAGTTCTCCTTGAAGAGGTCTTTCACTTCCCTTGTTAGCTGTATTCCTAGGTATTTAATTCTCTTTGTAGCAATTGTGAATGGGAGTTTATTCATGATTTGCCTCTCTGCTTTGTTATTGTTGCTATATAGGAATGCTTGTGATTTTTGCATATTGATTTTGTATTGGGAGACTTTGCTGAAGTTGCTTATCACCTTAAGCTTTTGGGCTGAGACAGTAGATATAGGATCATGTCATCTGCAAAAAGAGACAGTTTTACTTCCTATTTGAATACCTTTATTTCTTTTTCTTGCCTGATTGCCCTGACAGAACTTCTAATACTGTGTTGAATAGGAGTGATGAGAGAGGTTATCCTTGTTTTGTGTGGGTTTTCAAGGGGAATGCTTCCAGCTTTTGCCCATTCAGTATGATATTAGCTGTGAGTTTGTCATAAATAGCTCTTATATTTTGACATATGTTCCATCAATACCTAGTTTATTGAGATTTTTTTTACATGAAGCAATGTTGAATTTTATCAAAGAGCTTTTCTGTGTTTGTTGAGATAATCATGTGGTTTTTGTCTTTAGTTCCATTTATGTGATAAATTACGTTTATTGATTTGTACCAGCCCTGCATCCCAGGGATTAAGCTAACTTGATTGTGATAATAAGCTTTTTGATGTGTTGCTGGATTTGGCTTGCCAGTATTTTACTGAAGATTTTTGCATCAATGTTATTCAGGGATGTTGGCTTGAAGTGTTTGTTTTTGTTGTTGTATCTCTGCCAGGTTTTGGTATCAGGATGATGCTGGCCTCATAAGCTGAGTTAGGGAGGAATTCCTCCTTTTCAGTTGTATCAGATAGTTTCATAAGAAATTATAACAACTCCTCTTTGTGTCTCTCTGGTAGAATTCAATTGGAAATCCATCTGGTCTTGGGCTTTTTTTGGTTGCTAGGCTATTTATTAGTGTCTCAATTTCAGAACTTGTTATTGGTCTATTCATGGATTCCATCTTCCTGGTTCAGTCTTTGGAGGGTGTATATATCCAGGAATTTATCAGTTTCTTCTAGATTTTCTAGTTTATTTGAATAGAGGTATTTATTGTATTCTCTGATGGTTGTTTTCCTGTGGATTCAGTGGTGATATCCCTTTTATCATTTTCATTGTATCAGATTCTTCTCTTTGCTTCATTATTAGTCTAGCTAGCAGTCTATTTTATTAACTTTTTCAGGAAACCAGCTCCTGAATTTGTTGATTTTTCAAATGGGTTTTCATGCATCTGTCTTCTTCAGTTCTCCTCTGATCTTGGTTATTTCTTGTTTTCTGCTAGCTTGGGGGTTGGTTTGCTGTTGGTATTCTAGTTGTTTTAGTTCTGATGTTAGTGTGTCACTTTGAGATCTTTCTAGCTTTTTGTTGTGGGAATTTAGTGTTCTAAATTTCCCTCCTAACACTGCTTTAGCTGTGTCCCAGAGATTCTGGTACATTGTCTCTTTGTTTTCATTGGTTTCAAAGAACTCTTGATTTCTGCCTTCATTTCATAATTTACCCATTCAAGAGCAGCTTGTTTGATTTCCATGCAGTTGTGTGGTTTTGAGTGAGTTTCTTAATCTTGGGTTCTGATTTGTTTGCTCTGTGGTCTGAGAGACTGTTATTATTTCAGTTTTTTTGCATTTGCTGAGAAATGTTTTACTTCCAATTTTGTGATTGATTTTAGAGTAACTGTCATGTGGCACTGAGAAGAATGTATATTCTTTTGTTTTGGGGGGAAGAATTCTGTACTTATCTATCAGGTCCACTTGATCCAGAGCTGAGTTCAAGTCCTGAATATCCTTGTTAATTTTCTGTCTCGAAGATCTAATATTGACAGTGGGGTGTTAAAGTCTCCCACTATTATTGTTTGGGAGTTTTTGTCTCTTTGTAGATATCTGTGAACTTGCTTTATGAATCTGGTTGCTCTTGTACTGGATGCATAAATATTTAGTATAGTTCTTCTTGTTGAATTGAACACTTTACCATTATGTAATACCCTTTGTCGTTTTTGATGTTTCTTAAAGTCTGTTTTGTCAGAAACTAGGATTGCAACCCCTGCTTTTTTCTGGTTTTCAATTTGCTTGGTAAATTTTCCTCTATCCCTTTATTTTGAGCCTATGTGTGTCTTTGTGCATTAGATGGGCCTCTTGAATACAGCTCACCAACGCTTCTTGACTGTTTATACAGCTTGTTATTCTGTCTTTTAGTTGGGGGCATTTAGCCCATTTACATTTAAGGTTAATATTGTTACGTGTGAATTCGATCCTGTCATGATACTAGCTGGTCATTTTGCAGACTTGTTGATGTAGTTGCTTCACAGTGTCATTGGTCTTTGTACTTCAGTGTGTTTTTATAGCAGCTGGTAGTGATTTTTCCTTTCCATATTTAGTGTTTCCTTCAGGAACTCTTGCAAGGCAAGCCTGGTGGTAACTAATTTCCTCAGCATTTGCTTGTCTGAAAAGCTTTTATTTCTCTTAAAAATAAAGCTTAGTTTGGCCAGATATGAAATTCTGGGTTGGAAATTCTTTTCTTTAAGAATGTTGAATATTGGCCCATAGTCTCTTCTGACTTGTAGCATTTCTGCTGAGAGGTCCACTGTTAGTCTGGTGGGCTTCCCTTTGTAAGTGACCTGGCCTTTCTCTCTGGCTGCCCTTAACATTTTTTCTTTCATTTCAACTTTGGAGAATCTGATGATTTTGTGTCTTGGGGTTAAGTAGTATCTTACTGGGGTTCTCTGAATTTTCTTAATTTGAATGTTGGCCTGTTCTTGATAGGTTGGAGAAATTATCCTGGAAGATATCCTGAAGTATGTTTTCCAACTTGGTTCTGTTCTCCCCATCTCTTTCAGGTACCCAAATCAGTCATAAGTTCAGTCTTTTTATATAATCCCATAGTTCTTGGAGGTTTTGTTCATTCTTTTTATTTTTATTTTTCTCTAATCTTGTCTTGCTCTCTTATTTCAGCATGATCGTCTTCAAGCTCTGAAATTCTTTCCTCTGCTTGATCTAATCGCTTATTGATACTTGTGGTTGCATCATGAAGTTCTCATGCTTTTCAGCTCCATCAGGTCATTTATGTTCCTCTCTAAACTGGTTATTCTCATTAACAGCTCCTGTAATGTTTCATCATGGTTCTTAACTTCTTCACTGGGTTAGAACATGCTCTTTTAGCTCAGCAGAGTTTGTTATTACCCACCTTCTGAAGCCTACTTCTGTCAATTCATCCATCTCAGCCTCTACCCAATTATGTGTCTTTGCTGGAGAAGTGTTGTGATCATTTGAAGAAGAAGCACTCTGGCTTTTCGAGTTTTCATCACTTTTTCGCTGATTCTTATCTTTGTGAATTTACGTAGCTTTGATCTTTGAGGCTGCTGACCTTTGGATGGGGTTTTGTGGGGACTTTTTTGTTGATTTTGTTGTTTTCTGTTTGTTTTTCTTTTAACAGTCAGGCCCCCTCTTCCATAGGGCTGCTCCGATTTTTTGGGGGTCCACTCCAGAACCTAGTTTCCTGGGTCCCTCCCACTCCTGGAGGTGTCACCAGTGGAGGCTGCTGAACAGCAAAGATGGCTGCCTGCTTCTTCCTCTGTGATCTCTATCCCAGACAGGCACCAACCTGATGCCAGTGTGAACACTTCTGTATAACGTGACTGGTGATCTGGTGACCCCTGTTTAGGAGTCTCACCCAGTTAGGAGGCACTGGATCTGGGACCCGTTTAATAAAGCACTCTGACTGTGCCTTGGCAGATGGAATGTGTTGCACTGAGTGGGGGAGTCCCACTCATCCAGACTGCCCAGATTCCTCAGAGCCAGCAGGAAGAAAGACTAAGTCTGCTGATCCTCATAGACTGTAGCTGCCCCTCCCCTCAGGGGCTCAGTACCAGGGAGATCAGGGTTCTGTCCCTAAACACCTGGCTGTAGTTGCATGGAGGCCCCGTCAGTGAGGAGGGATGTGTTAGGGTCCGGCCTAAAGAAGCAGTTTGGCCACAATCTGCCATAACCACTGTGCTGCATGGTGGGGGAATTCCTCCTGGTTTTAAACTGTCCACTCTCCCTGGCACCAGCAGGAGAAAAATGGCAGCCTGGAGCTACAGTGATGGTGGTCACTCCTCCCCTCACCACCCAGGAACTCATTCATCTTAGGCAGCAGGCAGCCACAGTGATGATGGTTGCCCCTCCCTCAGGAACTTGGTAGTCTTAGGCAGTCTCCAGCCAAGTGGCTACTGAGGAATCTGCACAACTCTGTCCTTGGTACTCAAGGCCCTAGTGACGTGGGCTCACAATGAGGATTTCCTGATCCTTACATTGCACAAATCTGTGGGAAAAATGTTTCCTGGGTGGGGTAGCGGGATCACTCACTACCTCCCTTGGCTGTGGGTGGGAGCTCTCCTTGTCCTGTGTGGCTCCCAGGTGGGCTGTTGCACCACCCTTCTTTTCCTTGCTCTCTGTGGGTTGCACCAATAGCCTACTCAATCCCAACGAAAGAACCTGTATACCTCAGTTGCCTGTGCAGGAGTCATTCACCATTTTTGTTCTCGTGGGATGCTCCTACTGCAGCTGTTTCTAGTCAGCTATCTTGGCCTTTCCTTATAAACTTGGCTCCATCCTTATAAACCAATCGCCTTCTGAAAGTCCAGGTGCTTAGTACCATCACACTGGGAATTAGGTTTCAACATATGAATTTTGGGGACAGACACATTCAGAACATGGCAACCACCATTCCACTGTTTAGTTATATGCCTGGTTTGGCTGTTTTAGATTCTACATCTAAATGAAATCATGCACTATTTGTCTTTCTGTGCCTGTTTTATTTCACTTAGCATAATGTCCTTCAGGTTCATCTGTGTCATTGCAAATGACAGAATTTCCTTCTTTTTTAATGTTGAATCATATTTCATTTTGTGTATGTGTATACTACTATATGTGTGTATGGAGAAAACTTTTACTTATTCATTCTTCCATCAAAGGAGACTTTGGTTGATTTCATTTCTTGGCTATTGTGAATAACATTGCAATGTACTGGAAAGTGCAGATAACTCTTCAAGATACTGATTTCATTTCCCTTGGATGTATACCCAGAAGTGGGATTGCTGCATTATATGGTAGTCTTATTTTTAATTTTTTGAGGAACCTCTATACTTTTTCCATAATGACTGTACCATTTTATATTCCCACCAATACTGTACAAAGGTTCCCTTTCTTCCACATCCTCACCAACACTTGTTGTCTTTTGGCTTTTTAATTATAGCCATCCTAAAAGGTGTGAGGTGGTATCTCATTGTGGTTTTGATTTACATTTTCCTGATCGTTAATGATGTTGAGTATTTTTTTATATGCCTATTGGCCATTTGTATGTCTTTTGAGAAACGTCTATTCAGGTCCTTTGACTATTTTTAAATCAGGTTGTTTTCCTGCTAGTGAGTTTCTTATATATTTTGGATATTAGCCCCTTACCAGATATATAGTTTGAAAATATTTTCTTTCATATCGTAGGTTGTCCCTTCACTTTACTGATTGTTTCCTTTGCTGTACAGAAGCTTTCTGGTTTGATACAGTCCTGTTTGTTTCTTATTTATTTTGGATATTAGCCCCTTATCAGATATATAGTTTGCCAGTATTTTCTCCATACCATACATTGTCTCTTCATATCATTGATTCTTTTCTGCACAGAAGCTTTTTAGCTTGATACAATCCCATTTGTGTGTTTTTGCTTTTGGGGTTATATTCAAATAATCATTGTCCAGACCAATGTTTATATGCTTTGCCCATATGTTTTCTTCTAGTGTTTTATAGTTTCAGGTCTTACATTTAAGTCTTTAATCCATATTGAGTTGATTTTTATATATGGTGTGAGATTAGGGTCCAGTTTCATTCCTCTGCATGTTGATATCCAGTTGTCCCAACACTATTATTGAGAAGACAGTTTTTTTCCTATTGTGTGTTCTTAGGACTTTTGTCAAAAATCAGTTGACCGTAGATGTGTAGGCTTATCTCTTGGCCTTCTATCCTATTCTGTTGTTTGATGTGCCTGTTTTTATTTCAGTACTATGGTGTTTTGATTGCTATAGCTTTTGTAGTATATTTTGAAATGAGGTAATATGATACCTCTTGCTTTATTCTTCTTAGTAAAATTGCTTTGGCTCTTCTGGGTGTATTGCAACTCCATATTAAGTTTATGATTATTTTGTTCAATCTCTATGAAAAATTTCATTGAAATTTTGATAGGGATTGTGTTGAATCTGCAGATCACTTTGTGTAGTGTGGACATTTTTACAATATTATTTTTTCTAACTCATGAGTACAAGATATTTTTCCATTTATTTGTGTCTTATTCAATCAGTTTTTATAGTTTTTATTGTACATATATTTGACATCCTTTTAAAACATTTATTCCTAAATATTTTATTTATTTATTTTTGATGCTCTTATAAATGGGATTGTTTTATTCTTTTTCAGTAGTTCATTGTTAATGTATAGAAATGCAAATGATTTTTGTATGTTGATTTTGTATCCTACAACTTTACTGAATTTATTGTTTCTAACAATTTTATTGTGGAGGTTTTAGGGTTTTCTATATGTAAGATTATGTCATCTGCAAAGATACTATTTTTCTTTATCCTTTTTATTTTGGATATCTTTTTTTTTTCTTGCCTCATTACTATGGTTAGGATTTCAGGATCATCCTGGATAGAAGTGGTGAGAGTAGATATCTTTATTTTGTTCCTGAACTTAGAGAAAAAGCTTTTGCTTTTCACCATTGAGTATTATACTAACTGTAGGATTGTCATATGTGGCTTTTATCATGTTGAGTTTAATTTTTTCTACACCTTATTTGTTTATAGCTTTTTTAATCACAAAAGGATGTTAAATTGTGTTGAATGCTTTTACTGCATCTATTCAGATGATCATATGATTTTTATCCTTTATTTTGTTAATGTGGTGCATCAGATTTATTGATTTGTGAAAGTTGAACGATTCTCATATCTGAGGGATAAATCCCATTCAGTCATGATGTGTGATCTGTTAATATACTGTTGAATTCAGCTTACTACTATTTTATTGAGGATATTTGCATCTATATTCAACCAGGATATTGGCCTGTAATTTTATTTTATTGTACTCTCTTTGTATGACTTTGGTATCAGAGCCATACAAAGTTGGTCTTGTAAAATGAATTTAGAAGTATTCTCATCTCTTAATGTTTTTAATGAGTTCGAGAAGGATTGGTATTAATTCTTCCTTAAATGTTTGGTAAAATTCACCTGTAAAGGCTTTTTTTCTTAGGCTTTTCTTCATGGAGAGGTTTTTGATTACTGATTCAATCTTCTCACTCTTGATGGATCTGTTTCAATTTTATTTTATTTTTATTTTTATTTTTTGAGATGGAGTCTTGCTCTGTCACCAGGCTGGAGCACAGTGGCTCCGTCTCGGCTCACTGCAACCTCTGCCTCCCATGTTCAAGCGATTCTTCTGCCTCAGCCTCCCGAGTAGCTGGGACTACAGGCGCGTCCCAAACACCCGACTAATTTTTGTATTTTTAGTAGAGACGGGGTTTCACCATGTTGGCCAGGATGGTCTCGATCTCTTGACCTCGTGATCCACCCACCTCGGCCTCCCAAAGTGCTGGAATTACAGACATGAGCCACTGCACTTGGCCCTGTTTCAGTTTTCTATGTCTTCATGATTCTTCGTAAGTTGTGTGTTTTTATGAGTTGATCCATTTCTTCAAGGTTATCCAATTTGTTGCAGTATAATTGTTCATAGTCTTTTATGATTCTTTCCATTTTTGTAATACCAGTTGTAAGGTCTCTTCTTTTATTTATAATTTTATTTATTTGAGTCATCTGTCATTTTTCAATCTTTCTTAAGGTTTGTAAATTGTTTATCTTTTCAGAATACTAACTTGTTAAAACATTTCACAGATTTTTTTCTCTTATTTTCCTGGTTTCTATTTGCCTTGTTTCTGCTCTGATTTTTATTATTTCTTTCATTTTGCCACCTTTTAGCTTAATTTTTCTTCTTTTTCTAGTTTCTCAAAGTGTAGATTTGGATGTTTTAGGTGAGATCTTTTTTTTTCTTAATGTAGGCATTTATCACTATAAAATTCTCTCTTAGAACTGCTTTTGTTGCATCCAATACATTTTAGTATGTTGTTTTTCCATATTTGTTTGTCTCCATTTATTTTTTGATTTCCCTTTTGTTTTTTTGACCCATTGGTTGTTCAGAAGTGTGATGTTTAATTTTCATACATTTGTGAATTTTCCAGTTTCCATCTTGTTACGGATTTCTAGTTTCATACTATTGTGGTCAGGATTGCTGCTTGATAATATTTCATACTTAGATTTTTTTAAGACTCATTTTGTGGCCTAACGTATTACCTGTCCTGTAGATTGTTATATGTGCACTTGAGAAGAATGTGTATTCTGTTGCTGTTGAATGCAATGTTCTGTATATGTCTGTTTGGTTTATTTGCTCTAGAGTATTGTCCTGGTCTACTGTTTCCTTATTGATTTTTCTGTCTAGATGATCTATCCATGGTTGAAAATGGGGTATTGAAGTCCCCTACTATTATTCTATTGCTCTCAATTTCTCCCTTCAAGTCTGTTACTATTTACTTTATGTATTTAGGTGTTCTGATATTGTGCACATATATATTGTTTTCTCTTTCTTCCTGTGGCAAACATGCAGTTGATAAATGCAAATGGAAATGTTTTTCTCTCCATTAAATATCTTTATAAACCAACATGTCTCTTTAATGTTGCTTCTGTACTTTTCAGTCTGGTCGAACCATAGGAATGAAAGAGAAGGATGCCACAAATTATCTTGTTTAGTCTTAAGGCCTACACCTAAGTGTCTTTTAGGGAGACTTGATAGAAGTATGTTTTATTGCTAAAGGGATAAAGTGGGACTGCTGAATAATAAAACCCAAGATTTATTGAGTTCTTATTATTACATATGTACATTGCATTGTACTGTATGCTTTAAGCATTATCTCGTGTGATCCTCAGAATAACACTATGAGAAGAGTACTGTCATTATCTGACTTTTACAGATGAGGAAACTTAGGCCAGAGGTTAAGTAAACTGCTCAAGTTTACTCATGTTGTAGGTGGAAAATCTAGGATTCTGAATCTATGCAACGTCAAAGAATGTTTGTTCTACCACGATACCTGTGAGAAATAGTTCTGTGTCCCTTCTGAGGAATTAATTATACCTGCTTAGTTTGTGGATTAAGCTATATTTGTTTTTGAAAAGTGTATATATCTGTTTTCTAATTTTATATCTTTCAGGAATTGTCACACTGTCTTCCACAATTGTTGAACTAATTTACATTCCCACCAACAGTGTATAAGTATTCCTTGTTTTCTGAAACCACAACAGGATCTGTTATTTTTTTTACTTTTTATTAATAGCCATGCTGACTGGTGTAAGATGGCATCTCATTGTGGTTTTGATTTGCATTTCTCTAATGATCTGTGATGTTGAGCTTTTCTTCATATGATTGTTGGCCACATGTATGTATTATTTTGAAAAATGTCTGTTCATGTCCTTTGCCTACATTTTAATGCTTTTTTTTTCTTACAAATTTGGTCAAGGTCCTTATCGATGCTGGATATTAAACCTTTGTGAGATGTATAGTTTGCAAATATTTTCTCCCATTCTGTAGGCTGTTTACTCTGCTGATAGTTTCCTTTGCTGTGAAGAAGCTCCTTAGTTTTATTAGATCCCATTTGTCAAGTTTTGCTTTTGTTGCAATTGCTTTTAGCATCTTTGTCATAAAATCCTTGTCCATTCCTATGTCCAGAATGTTATTCCCTACGTTGTCTTCTAGGGTTTTTATAGTTTTGGGTTTTATATTTAAATCTTTAATCCTGAGTTAATTTTTTATATGGTGTAAGGAAGGAGTCCAGTTTCAATTTTCTGCATATGGCTAGTCAGTTTTCCCAGCAATAACAAAGACATGAAATAAACTTAAATGTCTATCAGTGTTAGACTGGATAAAGAAAATGTGGTACACATACACCATGGAATACTGTGCAGCCATAAAAAAGAACAAGATTGTGTTCTTTGCAGGGACATGGGTAGAGGCCATTATCCTTAGCAAACTAATGCAGGAACAGAAAATCAAATACTGCGTATTCTCACTTAAAAGTGAGAGCTAAATGATGAGAAAATATGAACACATAAAAGGAAACAACACACACTGGGTCTACTGGAGGGTGGATAGTGGGAGGAGGGAGAGGATCAGGAAAAACAACTAATGGGTACTAGGCTTAATACCTAGATGAAGAAATAATCTGTACAAATCTCCATGACACAATTTTACCTGTATAACAAACCTGCCCATGTACCCTTGAACTTAAACGTTTAAAAAAAAGAGAAATATGTATATATCTGTTTTCTTTGTATACCTCCACAGGATCTTAGACCATATACATATTTGCATTGTAATAATTAAATATTTTAATATAAATTTTAATATATTAAAATAATTTAATTTCAAATAAAACATGCATGTTATTAAAATGGGTGTTAAAACTATTCTTGTATTGAGAAATTTGGTGAAATTGCATCTTCGAAATAATAAACATTCCATTCCATGGCATGTTTCAACACTTGAGTTGCAAATCATTCAGGACATACTGAGTACCTTTTTTGTGCCAAGCATTCTGTAGAAGGGCCAGGTATTTACTGGTGATTAAGACAGGTGTCATTACCCTCAGGGGGCTCACAGTCATTGGATTATTCCATATGGAATGCCTTGTTTAAGAGTTCTTTCTAAGGCTTCTATCACTCTTAAAAATATAAATTACAGAGATTATTACTTCTTGTTGTGGTTAATTTTGTGTATCACCTTGACTAAATGAGGGATGCCCAGGTAGCTGGTAATATATTATTTCTGTGTGTGTCTGGGAGGGTGGTTCTAGAAGAGATTAGCATTTGAATCAGTAGACTGAGTAAAGAAGATCACCCTCATCAATGTGGGTGGGCATCATTCACTCCATTGAAAGCCCTAAGAGAACAAAAAGGTGGAAGAAAGGTGAATTTGCTCCCCCTACTTAAGCTGGGACATCCATCTTCCCCTTCTCTCAGACATTAGTGCTCCTTGTTCTTAGCCTTTGGACTTGAACTGTAACTTATACCATTCACTCCCCTGGTTTTCAGGCTTTGGAGTTTGCACTGGAGCCCACTGTTAGCTTTCCTGAGCAGATAGATGGCAGATTGTGGAATTTCTCAGCCTCCATAATCATGTGGACTCCTGGGAAGATGGCAGATCATTGGGCTTCTCAGCCTTCATAATTGTAAGCTAATCTGTCATAATAAATCTCTTTTTTATATGTCTATCCTATTGGTTCTGTTTCTCCGTAGAACCCTGACTGATATGCCATTGTGCTTTAGAAGTACATAATATGTTTGATTTCACATATTCACACCTGGAGGGGAATTTCCCTTAGAATCATATCTTGAGTCTCACCTATGTCTAATTTAGCTATTCAGATGGGATGTTGGACTGTAGGCTTTTGTGTTGACGCTGGAATGAGTAAAGACTTTTGGGGTCATTGGAATGGAATGAATGTATTTTGCCTGTGACAAGGACAGGAATTTTGTGGGGGTCAGTGGCAGAATACTCTTGACTGAATGTCTATGTTTCTCCCAATTTCATATGTTGAAATCCTAACCCTCAGTGCAATGGTACTAGGAGATAGAGTGTTTGGGAGTTGATTAGGTCATGAGGCAGAGCCCTCGTGAATGTGATTAATGCCATCATCTTTCAGAGACCTCAGAAAGCTCCTTCACCCCTTCTGACAAGGACACGACAAAAAGAAAAGTCTATGAACCAGGAAACAGGCCCTCACCAGATACTACTTAACTACGCCTACACCTATTGGATTATTCAGTATGATTACAATGGAAGATGTGTCTTTCTATAAAAGGCACATATTCTCTAAATAAACAACTCCTAAGTACTTCAGTTTTGAGGATGGTTATTCTTCCTGAATCTTTGATTTCTTCCTGTCTACCTGGATTGTTACATTCAGCATAAAAGCACATGCTGATATCTCGTGTTTGAAAATGACCATAAAATTCTCACAATACTTCAAGCAATTGACTTGTTTTTTTGCTGATCTTCAAACCCAAGTCCCTTAAAAGAGTACTATGTATTTGCTGTTTCTACTTCATCACCTTCCACTCATTCTTAAACGCACTCTATTTTAGCTTCCTACCTCATCTCCTCACTGAAATTGATTGCTGAATCATCATGAACTCCATGTTGCCAGATATGGTGACTTCATGTTTTGACCTCTCAGCAGCTTTCATCCCAGTTGACTCCACCCTCTTTGAACGATTCTTTTTTTCTCAGCTTTTTGTGACCCTATTGTATCCCAGTTTCTCTCCTTACCCCCTGGGTACTCCTACTCTACTTCTAAATAAATAGTTCTCAAATTTTAATGCACATTAAAGTCACTTGGAAAGCTTAAGAAGCCTAGCAATTTTTATCTTTAACCAACACTCCAAAAGATTATAATGTAGGTACTTTATGAATCATACTTTTGAGAAACTCTGATTTTGGTCTCATTTCTCTGCCTTTCCTCTCCATATACTTTCTCCTTCGGAGAGCTCATCCATTTCTACTTTTGTCAATGCCTTTCAACCCTGGCTGCATAGAGTCACCTACAGAGCTTTTGAAAAATTCAAATGTCCATTCCAGACTAATTAAGTCACAAGCTTTACAGATATATCAGAGTAGGGCTTTAGTACTTTTAAAGCCATCCCAGGTTATTCCCATTTGCAGCCAGGATTGAGAACCACTAATCTGTAGCCATATAACCTGTATCTAGCTCAACCCTTTCCTCAGCGGTTTGAATCTATATAGTCAGTTGCCTGCTTGACATCACATTGCTCTATCTCAGACACCTCAAACCCAAAATGTCCCATAAAGAACTGTTGATTCTGTACCCTGTCCTCAAGCACATTCTTACTTAGAGAAGTTAATGACTCATGACAAGAAACAGGGAGTCCTCTGATTTTTTTAACCTTACTTTCTATATTCAAGTTGTTAGTAAGAATTGTTAGTTTTGCTTTTAGAATTTACCTCAACACTGTCTCATTTTTCCATCTCCACTGTCACGACTCTAGTCTAAGCCACCATCCTCTGTTGTCTGGACTGCTGCAATAGCCTCTTAACTGGCCTTGCTTCCACATTTACTTCTCCAATCCATACTCCATATGGCAAACTCAAATGACCTAAAGACATACATTATCATGTCACCTCTTCCTTAAAACATCTCTCTTAGAATAAACCCCAACTTAACCTCTTCAACTTAAACTCTACTATATTTCTTCTCCCAGCCCATCATGCTGCAGCCATGTGGGCCTCATTACTGTTCACTGACCTCATGAATTATCAGGGCCTTTGTATGCTGCCTGAAATGCAATTTCACAGCGGCTGACTTCTTAAAACTCATCTTAAAAGTCTCCTCTTCAAGAGTTCTTCCCTGTTATTCTGTGACACAGCAGCCTATTTTTTTCATAGTACTTCTCAGTTAGACAATTTATGTGTTCATAACACTTCCACAGTAGATTATAAGATTCACTAGGGCTAGGATCTTAATGTGTTTTGTTCGTTACTGTATCTTTAACAGCTAACAAAGTGGAGTACCTAGTGGAGCTCAATACAAATTTGAGGTATGACTAAATAGATTTAATCAATATCCCCAGATAACTAAATGAAATGACTCCCCGAACCTCCCTTTGCTGCTCACTGACCTTGGCAAATTCCAATTTACCATTCAGGGACAAGGTTTCTCAGGGAACCCTTTGCCAACACCACTTTCTTCCCTGCCACATACAAGTTTGAGGTCTCTTTTAGACATTCTCATACACTTTTAAGAATGATTTTCCTAGTGTTTGTTTAATCAATGAATGGTATATCAAAAAAACTGGAAACTATATCAAGTTTCTTAGAAATGTTAGAGATGGAATCATTCCCATCTAGTTCACTTTATAAGATAGTGAAGAAATATTAAACCCTGGGAACTATGGCATGATTCATAGATGACTCCAATCTATAAATTCACAGATCAGATGTTTTTTATTAAATTCTGTAAAATTCTTATGTCATTATTAACTTCTCAATTGCATCAAAATGGAGAGTTACATAATAGTCAAAGGAGGACCATTTGTGTTTTTAAAACAGGATTTTCAGGAGGAAAGGAGAAGCAAAGAAAGGAGGAAAGGACAGAATTTTGTGAAGATATTTAGGAAATTGATGAATTTTAATCTTGGAGAGAGCATTTTGGAAATGGGGTGAATATTACTTTGATTCCTTCCTGCCTAAATTATACCTGAACATTTAGCGCAAAAGGTTTTCCAAAGATTGGAGTTTCCAGTGATTTAAAAAATTTTGACAACAAAAAAGATCCGTTTCGGGCTTTTAAACTTGTACACAAAGTTTGAAGGTTTCCAGCTTTAAACTTCAAGCAATCGACCAGGCACAGTGGCTCACACCTGTAATCCCAGCACTTGGGAGGCGGAGGTAGGCAGATCACTAGGTCAGGAGTTTGAGACCAACCTGATGAACATGGTGAAAACCCGTATCTATTAAAAATACAAAAATTAGCCAGGCATGGTGGCACATGCCTGTAATCCCAGCTACTCAGGAGGCTGAGGCAGGAGAATAGCTTGAACCCAGGAAATGGAGGTTGCATTGAGCCAAGATTGCTCCACTTTACTCCAGCCTGGATGACAAAGCGAGACTCCATCCCAAAAAAAACAAAAAACAAAAAACAAAAAACTTCAAGCAGTTAATAAAATGAGCAGTAACTGGTGGGGTGATTACTTTTCTGGTAGGGAGAATTCTGCAATATGTAAAACATGAGGCTACAAAGCCAGGAGAAATATCTCCCAGCCTCCAGTGGGCTTCCCTGTCTGTCACTGAATGAGATAAAGGAAAACGTGATCACAGTAAGGATAAGTAGAGAAGGGCCAGTTACTAATATTTCTTGTCATTTCATTAAAAATATGAGTGAGTTCTATGAGTGAGTTCTTGACTTATTCCAGAGGTTTTCAATTAACGAGATTAAATGGTAATTAGATACGATCTAGCACGCATCTCCACTTTTTTTTTTTTAAACTTGGAAGCTTGGTGAGCCATCAAAGAAGTTGTGTTTTGTTCATACTTTCTTCATTAAAATGGTACTGGTACATTCTACAAGCAGTTGACAAAATACATGGTATTTATAAATATTAACCAGTAGTGGCAGCAGGCACTGAAATAAGAGTTGTAAGATTGCAAAGGGGCTGATTTACTTACTGCAAAGTGGTGCCAGAGCAAAAAAGTTCCTTGACCTTGTATGTAGTTTAAAATGCCTTATATTTAACATTTTTTAAATGTTGCAATTAGGGAAACATTATCATTGTGTTTTTTAAAGACTATTTAAAAAGGAAGGAATTTTGGTCAAGATGGATTTCTGAGTCCTGCTTTTGGTAATGGGGACAGATGTGGTGGCAGAGACTTTATAAAGTCATTTATTTTCTTCTTATAGAGAGTACATTTTCTCAATAGTACCTACTAAATTATGCTTTATTTTTCTTTGATTTGTGGTGCTACCTTTATCATTTATTAAATTCCACATAAATATGTGTCTACCTCTGAGACTTCTGTTTTGTTCTATAGGTCTATCAGATTAGTTACACCAATATCACAGATTTTTTAAAATGTAAAATGTTGTGATAGCCCTTTCCTTATCCTTGTTAAGCTTGGCATAACAATTTGTGGACCTTTTTCTATTGTATACATTTTAGTATATTTATTGACTTAAAAATTTCAACTGGAATTTTGGCTGAGGTTACATTAAGTTTAAATATTAATTTGGGGATAATTGATATATTTATAATGTCATCCTATTCAAGAACATTGAATGTGTCTCTCTTCAGCTCATCTGTGTCCTTTTTTAGAGTTTTGTCATTTTCTCCATAGAGAAAATCAGGAGGCCCTGATTAACTTAATCCCTAGCTATTATTCTGAGGGAATTGTGAGTGATATCTTGTTAAAAGTACATTTTTAATTGGTTATTTCTGGCATGGGAAAATGTTGATTTCGTATTTAGTAATTTTGCTTAACTATTCTTAATTTTTATGATTTGCTGATTCTACTGATTATATGACTATATAATTTTCAAATAATAATGATTTTTAAGGTCTTCTAATATATGAATCTCTTATTTGTTTATAACATTGGCCAGGACCTGCAATACTATGTTAAACTCTGGTGTTGTGTTCTCTTCTTGGTCTTAACAGGAATGTAATTAATGTTATTCCATTAAGTATAACATTTTCTGTAGGTTTTTGAATATTTATCAAATATCCTAGTTTTCTAGATTTTTAAAAATAATCAAAAGGAGGTGATGAACCTATCAAATACTTTCCTGCATCAATTGTAATTTAATCCAATAATCTATTATGTGGTGATTTACATGAATAAATTTACTGAATGTATTGATGAGAAAAATCCTACTGGTAATTTTCTTTTCTTTCTTTCTTTCTTTCTTTTTTTAATTTTGAGACAGAGTCTCGCTCTGTCGCCAGGCTGGAGTTCAGTGGCATAATCTTGGCTCACAGCAACCTCCGCCTCCTGAGTTCAAGTGATTCTCCTGCCTCAGCCTCCCAAGTAGCTAGGACTACAGGTTCCCGCTACTGCGCCCAGCTAATTTTTGTATTTTTAGTAGAGATGGAGTTCCACCAAGATGGTCTCGATCTCCTGACCCCGTGATCTGTCCACCCTTGCCTCCCAAAGTGCTGGGATTACAGGCGTGAGCCACCATGCCCAGCCTTGTAATTTTATAGTACTTTTTATTTCAGTTGGATACTCTGATATTAGCCCTACGGTCATATGCATCTACTCTCATAATTGTAATGTAATGATCGTCTCAAAGCAATGCAGTGTAGAGGCAAAAGCAAAACATAAATTTCTTTTTCCTAACCATTCTTCTCACTGCTGCCTCGAGATAATGTTTGCACCAGGTGCAGCCCCCTATTCCACTTCAAATACATACATTCATGTCTTCACAGTGGGGTTTCAAGGATGTTTTATTAGTTCTTGAGGCTTATGTTTCCCTTTATATTTTCTCTAGAGTTAATTTTGGGGAAGGAGGCAGTATAGATTAGTACATGGGAAAATCAAAACAAATATTGACTGTACTAAGTGATAACAACAATGACTAATTTGAGGAATTAAAGAAAATATAAGATGAAAATAAAATAACAGACCATATTTATATACTGTATTGGTATGTTCTCATCCTGCTAATAAAGACATATCTGAGACTGGGTAATTTATAAAAGAAAGAGGTTCAGTTAACTCACAGTTCCACATTGGTAGGGAGGTCTCACCATCATGGCTGAAGGTGAACAAGTAGCAAAGTCAGGTCTTATATGGCAGCAGGCAAGACAGAGCATGTGCAGAGGAACTGCCTTTTATAAAACCATCAGATTTTGTGAGAGTTACTCACTATCATGAGAACAGCATGGGAAAGGGCCACCCCCATGATTCAATTGCCTCCCACTAGGTTCCTCCAATAGTACTTGGGAATTATGGGAGCTAGAATTCAAGATGAGATTTGGGTGGGGATATAGCCAAACCATATCATTCCACTCCTAGCCCGTGTCACACCTCATGTCCTCACATATCAAAACCAGTTATGCCTTCCCAACAGTTCCCCAGTCTTAACTCATTTCAGCATTAACTCAAAAGTCAACAGTCCGAAGTCTCATCAGAGACAAGGCAAGTCCCTTCCACCTAGGAGACTGTAAAATCAAAAGCAAGTTAGTTACTTCCTAGATAGAATGCAGGTACGGGCATTGGGTAAATACACCCTTTCCAAGCAGGACAAATTGTCCAAAGCAAAAGGGCTACGGGCTGCATGCAAGTTTGAAATTCAGGGGACAGTCAAATCTTAAAGCTCTAAAATGATCTCCTTTGACTCCATGTCTCAGATCCAGGTCACCCTGATGCAAGAGGTGGGTTCCCATGGTTTTGGACAGCTCTTCTCTTGTGGCTTTGCAGGGTAAAACCCCGCTTCTGACTGCTTTCATGGACTGGCATTGAGTGTCTGCAGCTTTTCCAGGTGCTTGGCACAAGCTCTCAGTAGATCTACCTTTCTTGGATCTGGAGAATGGTGGTCCTTCTCTCACAGCTCCATCAGGCAGTGCCTCAGTGGGGACTCTGTGTGGGGGTTCCAACCCCACATTTCCTTTCCACACTGCCCTAACAGAGGGTCTCCATGAGGACTCTGCCTCTGCAGCATACTTCTGCCTGAACATTCAGGCATTTCCATACATCCTCTGAAATCTAGGCAGAGGTTTCCAAACCTGAATTCTTGACTTCTGTGCACCCACAGGCCCAACACCATGTGAAGCCGCCAGGGCTTGGGGCTCCCACTCTCTGACGCAACAGCCTAAGCTCTGTTTTGGCCCCTTTTAGCCATGGCTGGGACACAATGTAGCAAGTCCCAAGATTGCACAAAACAGCAAGGCCCTGGGTCCAGCCTATGAAACCATTTTTCCTCTGGGCCTATGATATGAAGGACTGCCGTGAAGACCTCTCACATGCCCTGGAGACGTTTGTTTTCCTCATTGTCTTGGCAATTAACATTTGGCTCCTTGTTACTTATGCAGACTTCTGCAGCCAGCTTGAACTTCTCAGAAATGGGGTTTTCATTTCTATTGCATCATCAGGCTGCAATTTTCTTAACTTTAATGCTCTGCTTTCCTTCTAAATATAAGCTCCAATTCCAAACCATATTTTTGTGAATATGTAAAGCTGAATGCTTTTAGCAGCACCCAAATCACCTCTTGAATGCTTTGCTGATTAGAAATTTCTTCCACCAGATACCCTAAATCATTTCTCTCAAGTTCAAAGTTCTACAGATCTCTAGGGCAGGGGCAAAATGCCACCAGTCTCTTTGCTAAAGCATAACAAGAGTCACCTTTGCTCCATTTTCTAACAAGTGTCTCATCTTCATCTGAGACCACCTCAGCCTGGACTTTATTGTCCATATTACTATCAGCATTTTGATCAAAGCCATTGAACAAGTCTCTAGGAAATTCCAAACTTTCCCACATCTTCCTGTCTTCTGAGCCCTCCAAACTGTTTCAACCTCTGCCTGTTACCCAATTCCAAAATTACTTCCACATTTTTGGTTATCTTTATAGCAGTACCCCACTACCCGGTACCAATTTACTGTGTTATCTGTTCTCATGCTGCTAATAAAGACATACCCAGGACTGGGTAATTTAGCAAAGAGGTTTAATTGACTCACAGTTTCACATGCCTGGGGAGGCCTCACAATCATGGCTGAAGATGAATGAGGAGCAAAGTCAAGTCTTACATGGCAGCAGGCAAGAGAGAGCATATGTAGGGGAACTCCTCCTTATAAAAACATCAGATCTTGTGAGACTTATTGACTATTGTGAGCACAGCATGGGAAAGAACCACCCCCATGATTCAGTTACCTTCTACCACGTCCCTCCCATGACATGTGGGAATTATGGGAGCTAGAATTCAAGATGAGATTTGGGTGGGAACACAGCCAAATCATATCACATACCACATGAGGGAGATATCATTTGAGTTAATGTTCCGTGACCCTTGTCTTCTCAAAAGGAGGTAAAATGTTCAACTTTAGACATAAGTATGCATGAAAAAATACCAGGGTTAACCACTAAATGATTAAAGAGAGAGTATTCTAAAATAAGAGGGTAAAATTACCGAAGAGGAAAAATCAAGAATGATGACAGTAACATTTCTGCATTGGTGGGGTAAAGACCTCTGAATTCATTCATTCCTTCGTAAAGGCAATGACAATGAGGCAGGAGAATAGAGTCAAGAGACAGGGAACCTTCACATCAGCCTCTGATTGGTCATGGACCAAACCTTTGTCCTCTGATTGGTTCCAAGCCAAACCTTCACTTCAGCCTCTGATTGTTCACGGGCCAAACCTTCAGCCTACGATTGTCATGGGCCAAAACTTCATTTACATATGGTGTAACCAATGGGAAACCTCTAAAGGGTACTTAAACCCAGAAAATACTGCAACTGGGAATCTTGAGCCACTTGATGGAGGCTGCTTTCCCCCTGTGGAGTATACTTTCACTTTAATAAACCTGTGCTTTCACTGCTTTGTTCTTTTGTTGCTTTATGCATTATGTTCAGTTCTTTGATCAACACACCAAGAACCTAGACAACTTGTAGTCAAGACCCTCGATCAGTAGCAAGAACACTAGCAAGAACACTAGCAAGAATTGCCAAAATTAACTTTCTCATGATTCTGGAAATTAACCAAAGGTCTGCAACAATCCAAGGAACATTTATTTAAGAAAAATGGCTGGATTTCAATAAGGATGCTGAGAATTATGACATTTTAGCATGCTCTATTTCCATCCTCTCCTCTACTCTGTGATAGCCTTGAAAATCAACAGCCATAGAACCATGTGTATCTGTGCATATCTGCAACCTAGCAAATACAGAAGGGGTCAGAATGGTCTTGGAGCTTCCAAGAGTCCTATCTCAATAATTGTCACTATTTGATCATTCTGGCAGTTCCTTGGAAAAGCCTTATTCTCGGGACTGGTCTTTATTTGGTTTGATTCATGACTTGCTCAATGAAGAAAGGCCTGTCCCCAGCATATTTTTCATTAAAAAGAATAGAAGCAATTATTTGACATCACAGTTTCTTAAGGCATCAGCAACAGTTGGATGAAATAAACAGTAGGCCCCAAAACATAAAAATTTGGAGAATGAGATGGCCAAAGGGGTCTTTGAAAAGTTCTGACATATTTCTGGAGATTTAGATGGCCATACACAAGGGCAGGCTGGGTACATACACAAGAAAGGCCTAAGAAGACCCTAATTTTTTGCCTCTGGCTGATTTTGAAGCTCTGCATAGTCAAGCAATGAAGGATAAGGCAGAGTTGCAAACTCTCAGAGCATTGAACACATTCAACAAATAAACAGAGCCCTGAGCGCACACTTATTGCCTGAAGCCATTTAAGATAATCTCTGTTTAATCATTTGCTGACCACCAAACTATCTGAACAGAGACATGAGTGGCTGCTTACAATAAAGAATACAGACTCTAAAGAATTAGTTGAGGGAAATCACTATGTAGACAGTGATAACAAACCCTGGGTGGGTGGGAGGGGGCAGTCTGATTTCCAGAGTTGCCACATTATATAACATGTCCAGTTCTCAACAAGAAATTTAAAGACACGGCCAGGTGCAGTGGCTCAAGCCTGTAATCCCAGCACTTTGGGAGGCCAAGGCGGGTGGATCACAAGGTCAAGATATCGAGACCATCCTGGCCAACATGGTGAAACCCCGTCACTATTAAAAAAAAAAAAAAAAATATATATATATATATATATATATATATGTAGAGAGAGAGAGAGAGAAGGAAATGGAAACTATGGTGCATACACAGAAAAAGTAGTCATTAAACCTGAGGAACCCCAGATGTTTGATACACTATGCAAAATTTATAAACAATTATAAATATGTTCACAAAACTAAAGAAACCATGCTTCAAGAATTAAAGGAATTGTGAAAATAATGTTCACCAAATAGAGAAGATCAACAAAGCGATAAAATCTATATGACAGAATCAAATAAAAATTTTGTATTTGAAAAGTAGTTCATTAGGGTGCAGGAGCATGGTGAGGGTGGAGCTCAAAAGCAGATTTGAGCTCATAGAAGAGTGAGAAATCTTAAAGTAGGACACTTGAGAGGATCTACTCTGAGGAACAGAAATAAATGATGAAGGAGCAGAAACATGTGAGACACCATCAAGTGTACCAACTTACACATAATGGGAGTTCCAATAAAAAAAAGCCAGCCAGTAAGCATGTTTTAAAGAAATAATGGCTGAAAACTTTCCAAATTTGATGAAAACCTACATACTAAGATGTTCAATAAACGAAGTAAAATAAACTCAAATACGTCTACACCAAGTATTCTTCAAAAATGAAGGAGGAAAAAGATGACAGAATTCATCACTAGCAGACTCACCATATAAGAAACACTAACAGGTAATCTTTTAACCTGACATGAAGAGATGCTGAGCAGTAACTTGAATCAATATGAAGAAATAAAGAACATCACTATAAGTAAATATAATACTCAATGTAAATGCATTTCTGTTCATAACTTTTCTTCTCCTATCTGACTTGAAAGACATCAGCATAAAGCAATAATGAGAAAATGGTTGATGTGTTTATAATGTATAAAGATGTAATGTGTGTGACAATGTTAGAACAAAGGATAGCCGAGAAAACAGCTGTGTTGCAGCAAAGTTACTGTTGAGATTAAGTTTTATTAATCTGAACTAGATTGTTTTAAGATGTGAATTGTAGCTCCGAAGACAACCACTAAGAAAAATAATTAAAAATAAAATAGAATAAAATAAATAAGGGAATCAAAATAGTATACTAGAAAACACCTGTTTAACAGAAAAGAAAGTAATGGTAAAATAGAGGAATCAAAAAGACATGAGACATCTAAAAATATTATATTTACCTTAGGGTGGTAAATATACTCACATTCATTAGGATTATACTCACATTCATTAGGATTCTACTCACATTCATTAGTATGGCTATAATCAAAAGAATAGACAATAACAAGAGTTAGTGCAGATGTGGAGATATTGGAACCTTTTGTACATTGCTGATAAGAATGTAAAATGGTGCAGATACTTTGGAAAACAACGTGACAGTTCCTCAAATGGATAAACATACCACTTTATGACCCAGGAATTTTTTTTTACTTTAATAGTTTTAAGTGTACAGGTGGTTTTTGGCTACATGAATGAAGTGTATAGTGGTGAAGTCTCAGATTTTAGTGCATCTGTCACCCAAGTAGTGTACCTTGTACTAATATGAAGGTTTTTTTTTACCCACCATCCTCCTCTATCCTCCCTCTTCCTGACATCCTTCCAATGTCCACTATACCACTGTGTATGCCATTGTGTACCCATAGCTTAACTCCCACTTCTGAGAATATACAGTATTTGGTTTTCCATTCCTGAGTTACTTCACCTAGGATAATGGCCTCCAGCTCAATCCAAGGTGCTGCAAAATATATTATTTCATTTTTTTGGATGGAGGGAGCTGAGTAGTATTCTGTGGTATGTGTGTGGTATATGTATACCACATTTTCTTTATCCATGCATCAGTTGATGGGCACTTAGGTTGGTTCCATAGATTTGTGAAACTGCCATTGCAAAATTATAACTGAGAAAATTATTACAGTGAAATAAATCTGACCTAACCAACTCCATCTTGCTTCTAACCTCCAAGCTGTCCTTGTTCATTCCGGACATAGGCCAAAATAACTTTGGGAGGAACTTTTATACAGTTTTACTTTTTGTAGTTTTACATTTTTATAGTTTAACATGGAAACAAAGACAATAGCCCTTTCCCCAAACAAATCCCCTTCTTGCTTGGGGACTAGACTGCCTTGGTAGCACTAACAAATTAGCCAACGATTGAAAATTATGGGTTAGGAGTCCTGTGGCTGGAGCCTACAAGATTCTGACCCTCTCCAAATTGCTCCTGGGAATAACATCACTATTTGAAAACCTAAGATCTGTGCTTAAGATATTTCACAGACCCTTTACTTGATGGATCAGCTGGCACCACCCAGATCAATAAACTGGATCATCTGATCTTTTAGCCCCCAGCCAGGAACTGCTCAGTGCAAGAGGACAGAGTCTACTTTCTATAACTTAATCTCCAACCCAACCAATCAGCACTCCCAACTCATTGGCCCCTACCCAGGAAATTATCCTTAAAAACTCTGATCACCAAATTTTCAGAGAGACTGATTTGGGCAATAATAAAACTCTAGCCTCCTGCACAGCTAGCTCTGTGTTAATAACTTTCTCTCTATTGCAATTCCCCTGTCTTGATAAGGTACACTACTTGGGTGACAGTTGCTCTGTCTAGGCAGTGGGCAATGTGAATCTGTTGGGCCGTTACATTTGCAATTGTGAACTGTGTTGTGATAAACTTACACATGCAGGTGTCTTTTTGATCTAGTGGCTTATTTTCCTTTGGGTAGATACCAGTAGTGTGATTGCTGAATCAAATGGTAGATCTACTTTTAGTTTGTTTGAGCAATCTCCATACCGTTTTCCATCGAGGTTGTACTAATTTACATTCCCACCAGCAGTGTATAAATGTTCACATTTCACTACATCTATACCATCATCTATTGTTTTTTGACTTTTAGTAATTACCATTCTGAGGCTGGATGAGATGGCTCATGCCTTTAATCCCAAATCTTTGGGAGGCCAAGGTGGGCAGATCACTTGAGGTCAGGAGTTCAAGACCAGCCTAGCCAACATGGTGAAACCCTATCTCTACTGAAAATACAAAAATTAGCCTGGCGTAGTGGTGCACACCTGTAATCCCAGCTACTTGGGAGGCTGAGGCAGGAGAATCACTTGAACCCGAGAGACAGAGGTTGCAGTGACCAAGATTGTGCCACTGTACTCCAGCCTGGGTGACAAAGTGAGACCCTGTCTCAAATAAATAAACCATTCTGGCTGGGGTAAGGCAGTATCTGATTGTGCTTTTAATTTGCATTTCCCTGATGATTAGTAATGTTGAACATTTTTTCATATGTCGAATACCTTGTTTTAAGATATGTCCATTTATGTCATTTGCCCACTGTTTGATGGGATTACTTGTTTCTTTCTTGTTTGAGTTCCTTGTAGATTGTGGATATTAGTCCTTTGTTGCATGCATAGTTTGCAAATATTTCTCCCATTCTGTGGGTTGTCTGTTTACTGTGTTGATTATTTCTTTTGCTGTGCAGAAACCTTTTGGTTTAATTAGGTCCCATTTGTTTATTTTTTTTTTTTTTTGTCGCATTTGCTTTTGGGGTCTTAGTCATAAATTCTTCGTGTAGGCCAATGTCCAGAATAGTTCTTCCTAGGTTTTCTTCTAGAATTTTTATGGTTTCAGATCATAGATTTAAATCTTTAATCCATCTTGAGTTGACTTTTTTGTATATGGTGCAAGATAGGGATCCAGTTTCATTCTTGTACAAGTGGCTATCCAGGTTTCCCAGCATCATTTATTGAATAGGGTATGCTTTCCCTAATTTATGTTTTTGTCTATTTTGTTGAGGATCAGTTGATAGTATAATATTTGGCTTTATTTATGGGTTCTCTATTCTGTTCCATTAGTCTATGTACCTTCTTTTAAAACAGTACCATGTTGTTTTGGTTACTGTGCTTTGTAGTATAATTTGAAGTTGGATAATGTGATGTTTACAGATTTGTTCTTTTTGCTTAGGATTGCTTTGACTATTTGGGGTCTTTTATGGTTCCATATAAAATTTAGGATTGTTTTTTCTAATTCCATGAAAAATGATGTTGGTATTCTGATAGGAATTGCATTGAATGTGTAGATCACTTTGGGCAGTATGATCATTTTCACGATATTGATTCTTCCAATCATGGGAATTATTTCCATTTGTTTGTGTCAACTGTGATTTCTTTCTGCAGTGTTTTGTAGTTTTCCTTATAGAGATTTATTAAATCCTTGGTTGAGCATATTTTATTTTATTTGCAGCTATTGTAAAAGGGGTTGAGTTCATGATTTTATTCTCAGCTTGGTTGTTTTTGGTGCATAGCAGTGCTACTGATTTGTGTATATTGATTTTGTAATTTAAGATGTTACTGAATTCATTTATGAAATCTAGGAGTCTTTTGAAGGATTCTTTAGCATTATATAGGCATACAATCATCATTGGCTAGCAGAAATGGTTTGAATTCCTCTTTTCCAAGTTGAATGTCCTTTATTTCTTTGTCTTGACTGATTGCTCTGGCTAGGACTTCTGACCCAGGAATTTTACTTTTAGGTGTCACCCAAGAGAAATAAAAATATATGTCCATACAAAATTTTGTTCACGGATGTTTATAGAAGCATTATTTATAATGACTCAAAGTGTAAACAACCTAGATGTCCATTAATTGATGAATAAATAAGCAAAACATGGTATATCAACACAATGGAATATTATTAGGCAATGAAAATGAATGATTAATTGACATATGCTACAACATGGATCAACCTTTAAAACATGCTAAGAAGCCAGTCACAAAAGACTAACATTATATGATTTCATTTATATGAAATGTCCAGAATAGGTAAATCTATAGAGACAGAACAAAGATTCATGGTTGCTTAGGGATGATAAAGTTGGGGCACGGCATGGACTGTGCCTGTGATGCATATGGAGTTTCTTTTGGTAATGGTAAAAGTATTATAAAATTGATAGTGTTGAAGGTTACACAACTCTGTGTACTAAAAACAATTGAGTTTTATACTTTAAAACAGTAAATTCTATGATACGTGAATTATATCTCAATAAAATTATTTTTAAAAGATTACAAAATATGGAGAAAAGCAAGATGAAAGAACTAAGAAAATTTTAAGCAACAAATGTAAATGGAGCTAAATATCAGGCTGAAGACAAAGATTGACAGACTGAATTTTAAAATATAAGAGATAAAAATATCCAAGTATATGCTGTTTAAAAGATACACTGAGAGGTTGAATGTAAAAACCTGGTGAAGTTGGAAGATACATTTCAACAGTAGAGAACTTACGTATTAACTATATTGGGGCAAAATAGACAATAAATATGACATATTCCTAGAAAAACTTACCATATAATAAAAATTTCAACTCATTATGTAGTTATTAAAAAGCCGAAATTTGTATGCATCCAATATCTTTGTCTTAAAATACATAAAGTAAAATTTATAGAAATAAAATGAAAGGTTAACAAATCTATCACAAATATTTTACCATACCTTTCTCAGTGTTTGAGTCATCAAGCAGACAAAAAACATCAGTAAGGATAAAGAAGATTTTAACAGCACAATTAACATGTATGTTTAAATATAGTTTTAGATAGAACACTTTATCAAGCAAGTGGTAGGCCACAAAACATAGGAATTAAGGACACTGCCAAGAGAGGGTTGAAGTGATAGACCATGCAACCTAAGTTTGATAGGGAGGTAAAGCAAAGGCAAAGGATGGTTCATATGGATGAAGTAGATGGGTCTTTGAGCTATGGTTGAAGAACTGATATCTTGAGATTGTTAGAGTAAGATTCCTAAAAATTTTGCCAAATTGTATAGTGGCCAAATTTATTTCAGAGGTAATTAGTGATTACAAAGGCCAGAGTGTTGCTATGGAAGTAGATTGCTGAAATGGGGTAGAAGTCATGGAAGACAAAGATATTAAGGTACTGAAAGTTCAGAATGCTGATTGAGTCATTAATATAGATCGGAAATACCCTAGAACTTCAGCACTGGACCATGTGTTTAATCTTCATTGAATGGAGGAACATTAGCAGTAATTGGTAGAATTTGCAACTGAAGAAGATGTGGTTAGAGCTGATTGCATGAACTGAAGTTTTCACAAAGTAGATGTGTGAAGTTCAAGAAGCAGTAGTATAAAATTAAAAGGATACTGATCCCATCACTTGACCCAGAGCTAAACTGAATGTAGAAGAAATAGCAGCCTCCATTTGATGATATGGCAAGAGATGTGTCATCCAGGGATAACTGTTTAAATTAAGGTCAGAGAAGAAAGTTAACCATCAGTGAAGGAGCACAGTTTGTTAAAATGTAATGGATGTTTTAAAAGGCACAATGGAGAGTTAAAAGATTAAATCATCAGTGGTAAATTCAGTCAGGGGAAAATAAATAGTAGTTAAAGGAAGAATAGACAGCTGAATGAATTTACATCTTGGGAGGTGATCAAGGATAACAGGGTATGTGTATTTAGCTGCTTGACAGTTGAATATGTGTATTTAGCTGCTTGACAGTTACCGCAAAATCCTGGCCTTTCCCTAGTGGATGGCGGTGAATAGTTGTAGGTGGGTTACTCTTCTGAGAGGTTTTGAGACATGCTGCATTCACAAGAAGGGGTTATTACCTGATTTGAATTCAAAGGCTCTGACTGATAGCGCTAAAGATTTACAGAGTAGATGTGAGGTTCCTATCACCTCATTTTCATTTCATTGAGTCTTTTGAAGAGCCCAGGCCAGATGTTCTGAGAATGTCTCACATTCTGGATTTATCTGAATGCTTACTTGTGATTAGCCTCAGGTGAGACTTATCTACCAAGGTTACCAGGGCAGTGTGTATTCTTCCCACAGTATCACATCAATAGGCATATAATGTTAAGCTGTTCCAGTGTTAGTGATGTCAACCTTGACCATTTGTTTAATGTGATGACCACCAGATCTGTCCATTGTGAAGCACTGTTTCTCCTTTGGACCAATCAGCTATAGAATGAGGGTCAACAGGGACACTTGATATAGACCATAGTGATACATACTCAGCAGGAATGTGAGAAACAGACAATAAGGCATGACTAGTTTACACATATAACCCACATACAATATAAATTTGTAAGAGCTATAAGAAAAGTTCTCGTAAGAACATACATGAGGGAACAAATATTTCTATGTGCCTAGGGTGGCTGGAGGGTTATGAAAATGAAGGGCAAGCTGAAGAACAAAGGTGATATTTGAGGGTTCGATCTTTAAGCATGAGTTAATAGTGGCTGAAGGTGGGTGGTAAGGGCATCCCAGATAGAAATATCATTAGGAAAAAAAAACAGGTCTGAAACTACATAATTCAGCTAGGAGAAATAAATCCTGGGTACTAATGAGTACTAGTGTATAAGATGCATGGAAATGAATGACTCCAGATGAGATTGGAAAGGTAGGCTCAGTTAGGTTATAAAAAACCTTTAACTTCATGCTAAGGAATTTAGCCATAATTCTATAAGTAATGGACATGAATGAGAGACTGTAAGCAAAGGAATACTCAGACTGAACTTTTAGAGAAATGTGTGGATGGCAGTGTGGCAGACAGGTTAAGCGGGGAAGATTGGCAAAGAGGAAATCTGAGGGACTAAGAGATTTTTGTGAGAAATGATGAAAGCAAAATCTAGGTCAGTGGCAGTGTGGTAAGAGAGGAAGGGACTGACATGAGAGATTTTTTTAGGGGTGAAATAAACAGAACTTGATAAGTGGCTACATGTGGGCATTGGAGACGTCAAGAATATTCCAGGCTTTCTGACTTGAATCACATTGCTGGTGATGCCATTAGCAATGTAAGTTAGTAGGAGAAGCAGATTTGGAATAGAGAAGATAAGTTCTACGTATATCGAATTTGAGTTGCCTAGAGGGTATCACTTCCTACTGTTGTTTCATTTGATTTCTTAAAATGAAGCTCCTCCCTCTCATTTTCTTTTATATTTCTACTTGGATCACAGAGAGGAAACTGAAGTAATACAGCACTCACATTTCAAGTGATCATGACAGAGAGCAAAACAGTTTAACATAGAGATAAACAGGAATCAAGCAATCATTCCCTGGGCTGCACATTGGCAGTCTAACTTCGAAATATTTGAGCAAACTCGGATTAAAACTCTAGGGAAGATCTGTTCTCAAAGGATTTGTGTACCTACTTTAAAAAAATACTACAAAGCAATGCAATTTTATTTAAATGTGCTTTCCCAAATTTATATACAAAAGATGATAATCAGAAATATCTAAAAAGGTTTGGAGATAACCCTTTACCAATACAAGGGTCAAGCCTTGGGTCTTGCCGTCTTGTTTTCATGGTTTAGATAATAATTTCTTCAACTTGAGTCATGGCTTGTTCCCATCCAGTGGGAAGAGGACCTGAGGCCAAGTTCATACTCTGCTGCACTGGTGGACCAGTAGGGGCTGTAATATTCATCTGAGAGAGCATGGTCTTCCTGGGGTCCTGCCATGTTTTTTGATTATGTTATTTAAGAAGCATCTCTTGCCAGAAGATGTCTTCGCCATCTCCCAGCCTGCTGACAGAGGTACATCATCAAGTATCTCCAAAGAAGACTGTCAACGATATTGAGCTGTGGGTGTAGCTGCTGGGCCAGAGACTACTGCAATGGGAGTCAATGTCCCAGGAGAAACAGCTTCCAACTGCAGAGAGGCTAGAGAGGAATAAGCTGGAACATGCTATGGAGTCAGAGCCTTTGTCAGTACTGGCCCTTCAGGAGTGGGATTTGGGCGCCTGCTGCTTGAAGGAATCAGGCAGCTTCCAGAGCCTCATGGTCACGGTTTGGGATATGTTGGCCATCATAGGGTTCATGACGTTGCTCAAGAGTGCCTCTGGGTCGGTCTCTGAGTTCTCTTGGATGTGCATGATCTGGCGCCCTGTGAGGAGTAACTATGGTACCACCTGGGTTGCCGGGGGGTGCTGATTGCCCCAGCCCAGATGGCAGAGCCTGCCCCTGAGAGGGCTGCCCAGGCTGCTGCCCTTGGCCCTGGAGGGCCGATTGAGATGGTGGCTGCTGCCCAGGATCCATGGCTTCTGTCTCCTGTGACTTGGAACTCTGACCAGGTGAGGGAGGGCTCCGCCAGGACTCCACTGCTTGACGGACCGAGATGACAAAGGCGGTAAGGGCTTTAGGCCAGGTGATGCTGGGTGGCTGGAGCAGTGCTCTTCTTTCTCTCAGGGCCGCTGGGTGGGTAGGGGAGTGCGCCACAGCCCCGCATCCCCCACCCTGCACGTCCGCCCCGTGCTGTTCTCTGGCTCTACTGGTCTATGTACCTACTTTTGATAAGCTTTATGAAGTCACTAGAGCCACTTAATTTCTCAAACAAGAATAATCACCCCAAAGGTTGACTCTTAAGGAATTGCAAAGTTAATTAGATAAAATGGTTCTTTTTCCTTAGAAGCCAAGGGTTTGTCCCACAAAGATAAACCAAGTATTATTTTCTTGAATTTCTTTTTCTGTCGAACTGTTTTTATTTATTATATCCAATTCCACTGAACTCTCTAATTTTAATAAATTCTAAAAATAAATCCCCTAGAGGAGAAAAAATAATGAACAAAGAGAGAAAATAAGCCAGCACTATGTCATGGAGGAACATGCACAACTGGCTGTGCACTAATAAACAACATCCAAGAAGACACTGGGTTCTTAAGAATTTTTCCTTAATTATGGTCATGATCTGTGCCTTCCAAGAATAACAGCATGTGCAGTATTTTAACACTGGTAATAAATCTTTATTTTCATTAGGGTTTTTCAAGTCATGACATGTAAACAAAGATGTCTGTCATATATTCCTAAGAAAGTCAGATAAGAAACCTTTCAGCTACAAAGTGTTTATCATTTTGAAAATACTTTAACATAAATGATAGATTTATGAGACTTAAATACCACCTCAAGAATTCTAGGATACTCAAAAAAGGTATGGGTGATTTTTGTTTTTGTTTCCACAAATCCAAAGCAAGTTCATTCTTTTGGCAACTCCCAATTTCTTCTTTTAATTTAGTTTATTTTGTGTAATGAGCAAAGGCTATAACTCCATCTTCCCGGATGCTTTTCTTTTTTTTAAAATAAATGTTCTGTCCTTGGACTATCTCCCAGTTTCCTCTGTTCTAAAGCTGGTCTAATGTAATTTTGATTCTGAATGTTATTTGAGGTGAGAAAACAAACTAAGATGGAAACGCTCTAATGGGAAAAAGAGAAAAAGCCCTAATACCCGTTTGCCTGTACCATATATTTCTCTTGCTTATAACTTCTTTCCACTCTTGTATTTTTCCTCTATTCGTGCCAGAAGCTTCACACTAATTCCACATCTTTCAGTCTTTTAGAACAACCCTGAATCTGATTTAGTAGTTATAAAAATAGAGATTAGGAAAAGAAATATAAAATAGCATGAGGAAACTGCAGAAAAAGAAAAGCAAAGAGAGAACTAGAAGATCTGAACATGGACCCAATCAAATTTATGAAGAAGATAAACTCTTATCTTGGTGCCTTCTGTTCCTATTCAGTCTCCTTTCCCGTCTCCACCCTCCTACTTTTGCACTTTCCTTCTGTTCATACCTAGCCTGCTGTTTCTTCTTATAGGGACTTGCCCTTTGCTATCTCATCAGTCATTTCCTCTAGTAGACATATTAGTGGGCACATCTAGAAGTATTATCCCTTTCCCAGACTTTTGCATTTTACAAAAAGTCTACTGCAGACTAGAATGCTTTCGAGGCCCAAAGAATAAATTACTGGTGATTTAATGAAATTTGATTCACCATTTCTATAAGGGTGTTCTTTGTGTCCCTACTTCCATACCTCTCACTTTCCTATCTGCTTCTCCCCAAAAAACTCATTCTACTAGCTATCTCAGTCTGACCAGGCTTTGTACTTGGCCAATTCTCAGAAGATGTTAGTATTCTCACCAGAAAAGTATGTGGTGAATATCTGTGTAGGGGGTTGTGGGAGGGAGAACAATACCTAAATGTACGTACACACACACACACTCAAGAAGGGACAGATTTGCAAACTTAACTAAGAGCTATAATTCCATTCTCAGAGTGATAAAGACACTTTCAATTCATCCAAACAACAAACAATAACATAAGAACCTCTCCCACAAGAGACATTTGCTCAACCATTGCATTCAGGGAAAGAGGATTTTTATCTGTTTTAGGAAACTCTTCTTGTATCTATAATCAACTGATTGCTAGCTTATTATCGAATTATTTTACAGTGAACTGTGATTAGCAGATCTGTGATACAGGCTTGAAAATAAGCTTTTTAAAAGTTATATAGAATCTGTTTGGCAAGTCTCTCTCTCTTTTTCTCTTTCTCCTTCTCTCTCTCTCTCTTCTGTGTGTGTGTGTGTGTGTGTGTGTGTGTGTGTGTGTGTGTGTGTGTGTGTGTGTATTCCATTTGATTGGCTTTTCTCCATTTTGCAGGGGAGCAGTAGATGCTGTAGGATCAGATACTTCTGCCCTGTTGCTCTAGGGAACTATAGGAGACAGCCAAGATGGCCTTCAGAAATATGGGAGGAGAGGAGGACTACATAGAGACTTAACTCTATAGAGGCCACCCCAGTCTTAAAGATGGACTGGGGAAAGAGAAAGAAAAAGAGGGAGAGAAAATACAAGCCTTGCCAGGCCATAAGGAAATCATATGCTTTAGTATGAAGTTCTTCTATGACCCATTGAAAAAGAACAGTTTGAATAAATAAAAGACAGATAGTAATAAATTGGATTTATTACTTTTGCCTACCAATCTCTGTTCTCCCCTTTTTCCTGGGCACACAGCTTAGACTACAATTTTCCAGCCTCTCTTGCAGTTAGGTTAGACCATCTGACTAAATTCTCTCCAATGGAATGGGAGCCAAAGTTACATGTGTTAATTCCAAGACTTGCCCATAGAACCTCCACACATACACTTTGGAACTTTATTTGACTCTCCACAGAAAGGAATGGTGAAAAACAAACCAACATTGGAAACCACATGTTGAAAGCAGAAAAGCCACCTGGTGACCTCTATATTCTCCCTGGTTGCTATACAGACAAGAATTGACTCTCTGTTGCATTTGAACCATTACATATTTGGGTTAATTTATTATAGTAGTTTAGTTTACCCTACTGTGTTCCTTGAGAGCATGGTATCCACTATGATATGCAGTACAATGCTCAGCATAGAATGGGTGCTCAATAAATAATTGTTGAATTAATAAGCTACTACACTAGCCCCTTCATGAAAGATTGCCTAAAATGTGTAATTACTATGGAATGCTAAGCTGCAAATTTTCTTCATTCACACATAATTTTAGTCATTTAAAATGGTAATTGATATTTAAGTATTGAACACTTATGTATTACCATCTTTTACAAAAAATCCTGATAAGGTAGACAATATCATCTCCATTTAACTCAGAGAGTTAAGGCACTTTCCCAAGGCCACACAGCTCCTACATAGCTAAGTCAGGATTCAAATTCAAACCTGTCTGACTACAAAACTCTTTCCAATACATCATGCTTCCTTAAAGATATGTTTGGTTTAATGCATTAGGTTTTTTTGTTTAGATCTGTAATCTTGAGGATATAATGTTTCAGAGCAAAGTGTAATCACTGGAAACCTAATAAATCACTCAATAAAGTTGTCACACATAAGCTATGTAATCTTACTAAATTAATAGAACTATTTTATTAATCTGGTAATCAACTTATGACCTCTTACACTCATTTTTAAGTGATCTTTAAATATAGAGTAAATATAGACTGGGTGTGGTGGCTCATGCCTGTAATCTCAGTGCTTTGGGAAGCTGAGATGGGAGGCAACATAGTAAGTCCCCTTCTCCAAAAAAAATATAAAAAACCTGTCCAGGTATAGTGGTGCATACCTGTAGTCCCAGCTAACTTGGGAGGCTGAGGTGGGAGGATTGCTTGAGCCTCAGAAGTCAAGGCTGCAGTGAGCCATGATTGTGCCACTGCATTACAGCCTGAGTGACAGTGGGACTCTGTCTCAGATAGATAGACAGATAGATGATAGATAGATAGATAGATATAGGTATAGATTTATAGAGAGGGTAAATATAGTAAAAGCTCAGCTAGAAGGCTTGGTGATTGAATTTGAGACAGCATGGTGAGATGATTTCCTGCTGAAGGATGAGAAAGCAATAGAAAATGATTTGTATTCTAGTCCTCACTTTTTTGGGCTTTCAAAATTCAGGAATTCATTTTCTTTTTTTTTTATTATACTTTAAGTTCTGGGATACATGTGCAGAGTGTGTGGTTTGTTACATAGGTATACATGTGCCTACTTCTCCACATCCTCTCCAGCAACTGTTGTTTCTGGACCGTTTTTTGGGGGGCGGGTAGGGGGATGGAGTCTCGCTCTGTCATCTAGACTGGAGTGCACTGGCATGATCTTGGCTCACAGCAATCCCTGCATCCCGGGTTCAAGCAAGTCTCCTGCTTCAGCCTCCCAAGTAGCTGGGACTACAGGCACGTGCCACCACAGCTAGCTAATTTTTGTGTTTTTTTTTGTATTTTTAGTAGAGACGGGGTTTCACCGCGTTAGCCAAGATGGTCTCAATCTTCTGACCTCGTGATTCACCCACCTCAGACTCCTGAAAGGATTGGGATTACAGGGGTGAGCCACCGTGCCTGGGCCAGGACTTTTTTTTAATGCTTTAAGTTCTGCGGTACATGTGCAGATGTTGCAGGATTGTTACATAGGTATACACATGCCATGATGGTTTGCTGCCTCCATCCCCCCATCATCTACATTAGGTATTTCTCCTGATGTTATCCCTCCTCAACCTCCCAAACCCTTGCTATCCCTCCCCTAGCTCCCTACCCACCAACGGACCCCAGCATGTGATGTTCCCCTTCCTGTGCACATGTGTTCTCATTGTTCAACACCCCTTATGAGTGAGAACATGGGGTGTTTGGTTTTCTGTTCTTGTGTCAGTGAGCTGAGAATGATGGTTTCCAGATTCATCCATGTTCCTGCAAAGGATGTGAACCCATCTTTTTTTATGGCTGCATGATATTCCATGGTGTATATGTGCCACATTTTCTTTATCCAGTCTAAACTTGATGGGCATTTGGGTTGGTTCCAAGTCTTTGCTATTGTAAACAGTGCAACAATGAGCATATGTGTGCATGTGTCTTTATAATAGAATGATTTATAATCCTTCGGGTATATACCCACTAATAGGATTGCTGCATTAAATGATATTTCTATTTCTAGACCCTTAAAGAATCACCACATTGTCTTCCACAATGGTGGCACTAATTTATACTCCCAACAGTGTAAAAGCATTCCTATTTCTTCACATCCCCTCCAGAATCTGTTGTCTCCAGATTTTTTTAATGATCACCATTCTAACTGGCGTGAGATAGTATCTCATTGCAATTTTGATTTGCATTCCTCTAATGATCAGTGATGATGAGGTTTTTGTCATATGTTGGCTGCATCAGTGTCTTCTTTTGAGAAGTGTCTGTTCATATACTTTGCCCACTTCTTGATGGGGTTGTTTGTCCTTTTCTTGTAAATTTGTTTAAGTTCCTTTTAGATTCTGGATATTAGCCCTTTGTCAGATGGATAGATTGCAAAAATTTTCTCCCATTCTGTAGGTTGCCTGTTCACTCTGATGCTAGTCTCTTTTGCTATATGGAAGCTCTTTAATTAGATCCCACTTGTCAATTTTGGCTTTTGTTGCCATTGCTTTTAGTGTTTCAGTCATGAAGTCTTTGCCCATGCTTATGTCCTGAATGGTATTGCCTAGGTTTTCTTCTAGGGTTTTTATGGTGTTAGGTCTTATGTTTTAGTCTTTAATCCATCCGGGGTTAATTTTTTTTTGTATAAGGTGTAAGGAATGTGTCCAGTTTCAGCTTTCTACACATGGTTAGCCAGTATTCCCAACACCATTCATTAAACAGGGGATACTTTCCCCATTGCTTGTTTTTGTCAGGTTTGTCAAAGATTAGATGGTTGTAGGTGTGTGGCATTAATTCCGAGACCTCTGTTCTGTTCCATTGGTCTATATCTCTGTTTTGGTACCAGTACCATGCTGTTTTGACTACTGTAGCATTGTAGTATAATTTGAAGTCAGGTAGCGTGATGTCTCCAACTTTGTTCTTTTTGCTTAGGATTGTCTTGACTATGCATGCTCTATTTGGGTTCCATATGAAGTTTAAGGTGTTTTTTTCCAGTTCTGTGAAGAAAGTCAATGGTAGCTTGATGGGCATAGCATTGAATCTATAAATTACTTTGGGCAGTATGGCCATTTTCACAATATTGATTCTTCCTAACCATGAGCATGGAGTGTTTTTCCATCTGTTTGTGTCCTCTGTTATTTCCTTGAGCAGTGGTTTGTAGTTCTCCTTGAAGAGGTCCTTCACGGCCTTTGTTAGTTGTATTCCTAGGTATTTTATTCTCTTTGTGGCAATTGTGAATGGGGGTTCACTCATGATTTGCCTGTTTGTCTGTTATTGGTGTGTAGGAATGCTTATGATTTTTGCTCACTGATTTTGTACCCTGAGACTTTGCTGAATTTGCTTATCAGCTTAAGGAGATTTTGAGCTGAGATGATGGGGTCTTCGCCCCAGACATTTTAATGATTGCATTCTAACTAGCGTGAGATAGTATCTCATTGCGATTTTGATTTGCATTTCTCTAATGAGCAGTGATGATGAGGTTTTTGTCATATGTTAGCTACATCAAAGTCTTCTTTTCAGAAGTGTCTGTTCACATACTTTGCCCACTTTTTGATGGGGTTGTTTGTTCTTTTCTTGTAAATTTGTTTAAGTTCCTTTTAGATTCTGGATATTAGCCCTTTGTCAGATGGATAGATTGCAAAAATTTTCTCCCATTCTGTAGGTCGCCTGTTCACTCTGATGATAGTCTCTTTTGCTACATGGAAGCTCTTTAATTAGATCCCATTTGTCAATTTTGGCTTTTGTTGCCATTGCTTTTAGTGTTTCAGTCATGAAGTCTTTACCCATGCTTATGTCCTGAATGGTATTGCCTAGGTTTTATTCTAGGGTTTTTATGGTTTTAGGTCGTATGTTTAAGTGTTTAGTCAATCTTGAGTTAATTTTTGTATAATGTGTAAGGAAGGGGTCCAGATTCAGTTTTCTGCATATGGCTAGCCAGTTTTCCCAACACTATTTATTAAATAGGGAATCCTTTCCCCATTGCTTGTTTTTGTCAGATTTGTCAAAGATCAGATAGTTTTTGATGCCTGATGTTATTTCTGAGGCCTCTGTTCTGTTCCATTGGTCTATATATCTATTTTTGTACCAGTACCATGCTGTTTTGGTTACTGTAGCCTTGTAGTATAGCTTGAAGTCAGGTAGTGTAATGCCTCCAGCTTTGTTCTTTTTGCTTAGGATTGTCTTGTCTATACAGGCTCTTTTATGGTTCTGAATGAAATTTAAAGTAGTTTTTTCTAATTCTGTGAAGAAAGTCAATGGTAGCTTGATGAGGACAATATTGAATCTATAAATTACTTTGGGCAGTATGGCCTTTTTCACCATATTGATTCTTCCTATCCATGAGCATGGAATGTTTTCCATTTTTTTGTGTCCTCTCTTATTTCCTTGAGCAGTGGTTTCTAGTTCTTGAAGAGGTCTTTCACATCGCTTGTAAGATGTATTCCTAGATATTTTATTCTCTTTGTAGCAATTGTGAATGGGAGTTCACTCATGATTTGGCTCTCTGTTTGTCTATTATTGGGTTATAGAAATGCTTGTGATTTTTTGCAGATTGATTTTGTATCCTGAGACTTTGCCGAAGTTGCTTATCAGCTTAAGGAGATTTGGGGCTGAGATGATGGTGTCTTCTAATATACAATCATGTCATCTGCAAACAGACAATTTGACTTCCTCTCTTCCTATTTGAATACCCTTTATTTCTTTCTCTTACCTGGTTGCCCTGGCCAGAACTTCCAATGCTATGTTGAATAAGAGTAGTGAGAGAGGGCATCCCTGTCTTCTGCCGGTTTTCACAGGGAATGCTTCCAGCTTTTGTCTATTCTGTATGATACTGGCTGTGGGTTTGTCATAAATAGCTCTTATTGTTTTGAGGTACGTTTCATCAATACCTAATTTATTGAGAGTTTTTAGCATAAAGGGGTGTTGAATTTTATTGAAGGCCTTTTCTCCATCTATTGAGATAATAATGTGGTTTTTGTCATTGATTCTGTTTATGTGATGGATTACATTTACTGATTTGCATATGTTGAACCAGCCTTGCATCCCAGGGATGAAGCTGACTTGATCATGGTGGATAAGCTTTTTGATGTGCTGCTGGATTCGGTTTGTCAGTATTTTATTGAGAATTTCCACATTGGTGTTTATCAGGGATATTGGCCTGAAATTTTCTTTTTTTTGTTGTGTCTCTGCCAAGTTTTGGTATCAGGATGACACTGGTCTCATAAAATGAGTTAGGAAGGAGTCTCTCTTTTTCTATTGTTTGAAATAGTTTCAGAAGAAATAGTACCAGCTCCTCTTTATAGCATTGGTAGAATTTGGCTATGAATCTGTCTGGTCCTGGACTTTTATTTGGTTGGTAGGCTATTAATTACTGCCTCAATTTCAGACCTTGTTATTGGTCTATTCAGGGATTTGACTCCCTGGTTTAGTCTTGGAAGGGTGTATGTGTCCAGGAATTTATCCATTTCTTCTAGATTTTCTAGTTTATCTGCATAGAATTGTGTTTATACTTTTCTCTGATGGTAGTTTGTAATTCTGTGGGATCAGTGGTGATATCCTCTTTATCGGTTTTTATTATGACTATTTGATTCTTCTCTCTTTTCTTCTTTGTTAGTCTGGCTATTGGTCTATGTATTTTGTTGATCTTTTCAGAAAACCAGCTTCTGGATTCATTGATTTTTTGAAGGGTTTTTCATGTCTCTATCTCCTTCAGTTCTGCTCTGATCTTAGTTATTTCTTGTCTTCTGCTAGCTTTTGAATTTGTTTGCTCTTGCTTCTCTATTTCTTTTAATTGTGATGTTAGGGTGTCAATTTTAGATCGTTCTTCTGTGGGCATTTCTTCTGTAGGCATTTAGTGCTATACATTTCCCTCTAAACACTGCTTTAGCTGTTTTCCCGTGATTCTGGTACATTGTGTCTTTGCTCTCATTGGTTTCAAATAGCTTATTTATTTCTGCCTTAATTCTGTTATTTATCCAGTAGTCATTCATAAGCAGGTTGTTCAGGTTCTATGCAGTTGTGTGGTTTTGAGTGAGTTTCTTAATTCTGAGTTCTAATTTGATTGCACTGTGGTCTGAGAGACTGTGTTATCATTTCTGTTCTTTTCCACTTGCTAAGAACTTCTTTACTTCCAGTTATGTGGTCAATTTTAGAATAAATGTGATGTGGTGCTGAGAAGGATGTATATTCTGTTGATTTGGGGTAGAGAATTCTGTAGATGTCTGTTACGTCTGCTTGGTCCAGAGCTGAGTTCAAGTCCTGAATAACTTTCTTAATTTTCTGTCTCATTGATCTGTCTAGTATCACCAGTGGGGTGTTAAAGTCTCCCACTATTATTGTGTGGGAGTCTAAGTCTCTTTGTAGGTCTCTAAGAACTTGCTTTATGAATCTGGGTTCTCCTGTATTGGGTGCATATATATTTAGGATCGTCAGCTCTTCTTGTTGCTTTGATTCCTTTACCATTATGCAATGCTTTTCTTTTTTAATTGTTGGCTTAAAGTCTGTATTATCAGAGACTAGGCTTGAACCCTTGCTTTTTTTTTTCTTTCCAATTTCTTGGTGAATATTCCTCCATCCTCTTATTTTGAGCCTATGTGTGTCTTTGCACATGAGATGGGTCTCCTGAATACAGCACACTGATGGGTCTTGACTCTTTATCCAATTTGCCAGTCTATCTTTTAATTGGGGCATTTAGCCCATTTACATTTAAGATTAATATTGCTGTATGTGAATTTGGTCCTGTGTTATGATGCTAGCTGGTTATTTTGCCCATTAGTAGATGCGGTTTCTTCATAGTGTCAATGATCTTTACAATTTGGTATGTTTTTGCAGTGGCTGGTACAAGTTTTTCTTTTTCATATTAATGCTTCCTTCAGGAGTTCTTGTAAGGCAGGCCTGGTGATGACAAAATCTGTCACTGTTGCTTGTCTGTAAAAGATTTTATTTCTCTTTCACTTATGAAGCTTCGTTTGGCTGGGTAAGAAATTCTGGGTTGAAAATTATTTTCTTTAAGAATGTTGAATATTGGCCTCCACTCTCTTCTGACTGTAGGGTTTCTGATGAGAGATCCACTGTTAGTCTGATGGGCTTCCGTTTGTGAGCAACCTGACCTTTCTTTCTGGCTGTGCTTAACATTTTTCATGCATTTCAGCCATGCTGAATCTGACAATTATGTGTCTTGGGGTTGCTTTTCTTAAGGAGTATCTTTGTGGCATTCTCTGTATTTTCTGAATTTGAATGTTGTCCTGTCTTGCTAGGTTGGGGAAGTTCTCCTGGATAATACCCTGAAGAGTGTTTTCCATCTTGGTTCCATTCTTCTCATCACTTTCAGGTACAGCAATCAAATGTAGGTTTGGTCTTTTCACATAATCCCATATTTTTTGGAGGGTTTGTTCATTCCTTTTCATCCTTTTTTCTCTAATCTCATCTTCACACTTTATTTCTTAAGTTGATCTTCAATCTTTGATATCCTTTTTTCCTCTGATGGATTCAGCTATTGATAACGGTGTGCTTCACAAAGTTCTCGTGCTGTGTTTTTCAGCTCCATCAGGTTATTTATGTTCTTCTCTAAACTGGTTATTTTGGTTAGCAATTCTTTAATCTTTTTTTTTCAATGTTCTTAGTTCCCTTGCATTGGGTTAGAACATGCTCTTTTAGCTTGGAGAAGTTTGTTGTTATCCACCTTCTGAAGCCTACTTCTGACAATTCATCAAACTCATTCTCCATCCAGTTTTGTTCCCCTGCTGGCTTCATCTAGTTTTGTGATCCTTTAGAAGAGAAGAGGTATTCTGGTTTTTGGAATTTTCAGGCTTTTTGCACTGGTTTTTCCTCATCTTCATGGATTTATCTACCTTTTGTCTTTGATGTTGCTGACCTTTGGATGGAGTTTCTGTGTGGATATTCTTTTTGTTGATATTGATGCTATTTCTTTTTGTTTGTTAATTTTCCTTCTAACAGTCATGCCCCTCTGCTGCAGGTCTGCTGGATTTTGCTGGAAGTCTACTCCAGACCCTGTTTGCCTGGGTGTCACCAGCAGAGGCTGCAGAACAGCAAAGATTGCTGCCTGCTTCTTCCTCTGGAAGCTTCGTCCCAGAGGGGCACCTGCCAGATGCCAGCCAGAGCTCCCCTGCATGAGGTGTCTGTCAACCCCTGCTGGGAGGTGTCTCTGAGTTAGGAGCATGGGAGTCAGGTATCCATGTGAGGAGGCCGTCTGTCCTTTAGCAGAGCTTGAGCACTGTGCTGGGAGATCCACTGCTCTTTTCAGAGCCAGCAGGCAGGAACGTTTATGTCTGCTGAAGCTATTCCCACAGCTGATCCTTCCGCAGGTGCTCTGTCCCAGGGAGATGGGAGTTTTATCTATAAGCCCCTGACTGGGGCTGTTGTCTTTCTTTCAGAGATGCCCTGCCCAGAGAGGAGGAATCTAGAGAGGCAGTCTGGCTACAGCAGCTTTGCTGAGCTGTCATGGACTACACCCAGTTTGAACCTCCTGGCAACCTTGTTTACACTGTGAGGGGAAAACTGCCTACTCAAGCCTCAGTAATGCTGGATGCCCATCCTTCCAGCAAACTCAGATGTTCCAGGTTGACTTCAGACTGCTGTGCTGGCAGTGAGAATTTCTAGCCAGTGGATCTTAGCTTGCTAGATTCTATTGGGGTGGGATCTGCTGAGCTAGACCACTTGGCTCCCTGGCTTCAGCCCCCTTTCCAGGGCAGTGAATGTTCTGTCTTGCTAGCATTCCAGGTGCCACTGGGGTATGAAATAAAACTCTAGCAGCTAGCTCAGTGTCTTCCCAATGGCCAACCAGTTTTGTGCTTGAAACCCAGGACCCTGGTGGTTTAGGCACCCAAGGGAATCTCCTGGTTTGTGGGTTGCAAAGACTGTAAGAAAAGCATAGTATCTGGGCTGGAATGCACCATTCCTCATGGCACAGTCCCTCACTGCTTCCCTTGGGTAGGGGAGGGAGTTTCCCAAACCCTTGTATTTTCCAGGTAAGGTGATGCCCCACCCTGCTTCAGCTCACTCTCCATGGGCTGGACCCACTGTCTAACCAGTCCCAATGAGATGGTCTGTACCTCAGTTGGAAATACAGAAATCACCCGCCTTTTGCATTGATCTCGCTGGGAGCTGCAGACTGGAGCTGTTTCTATTCTGCCATCTTGCCAGCCTCCTTCTAGGAATTCATTTTCTTATCATAGAACAAACTGATGCAATGGTGTCCAAAACCACAGAAATACACTCCAAATTTTTTTAGATCGACATTGGACTCGAGAATGGAAATGTAAGAGTATCTTGGGATTTCATCTCCACTGATTTATCTTCTCTGCTGCCAGAAGTCCCAAGTGGCTTTGTCATAGCCTCTGTTGCCCTGTTTCTGAAGGTACTGAGAAATCAATAGGTAGGACATTGAGACATACCAGAACCTGAGAAATGGACTCAGTGGCCTTTTGAAGGTGTGACAGGGAACTTCATTCAGGAGAAGGGGGCTTTGCTGGATCCTTCTTAGAAGAATCTCGATAGAGATGTGATGGAGAAAACCTCCAGAAACTTGGCTTCTGTAGGAAACAAACAGGATGATGACAACATTGGAGATCAGTTCAAAAATCCTGGGAGAAATTTAAGAAGTTATATCATAGAGAGACTGTGTCGAAGTAAGGAAGGTAGTCAAATCATCATGGGGAAACCTTCAGCCAGATTCCAAATGTTAATCTGAACAAGAGAAGTCCTACTGAAGTAAAACCATGTTAATGTACTGTGTGTGGAAAAGTTTTCGTGTCATTAATCACTTGAGAGTCATATTGTATGTCACACTGGACTCAAACCATGAGTGTGGGGAATGTGGAGAAAAGTCACATAAATGTAAACAATATGGGAAATTCTTCATTTCTCTCAAGACTATTCAGAGAAACAGAGTAACACACACTTTGATTTTCTCAGTTCATTTTGTAAACATCAGCGAACGCACACAGGAAAGAAACCTTATAAATATAAACAATGTGGTAAAGCCTTCATTTTCTCCAGTACTCGTTGAATACCTAACATAGCTCACACTAGAGAGAAACCCTATGAATTAAGCAATAAAGGAAAGCATCCCATTGTCCCAGTTTCATTTAATGACATAAAAGGGTTCATTGTGATTTAAAAACGCCTATGAACATAAGAAATGTGTCGAATCATTCAGTCTTTCCAGTTTCCTTCAAAAACATAAAATAACTTCATGAGAAACTTCATGAATGTAAGAAATGTGGTAAAGCCTTCAGTTGTTCCAGTTCCATGCAAAGACATGAAAAAAAACTATTCTGAAGAAAAACTTTATGAATGTGCAAAATGTGGTAAAGCCTTCATATGTTCCAGCTTCCTTAGACTCCATGAAAGGACTCCCTGTGGGAAAAAATTATATGAATGTTAGAAATTTGGAAAAGTCTTCAGATGCTCTGGTTCCCCTTTAAGCACATGAAAGAACTCATACTGGAGAGAAATTCTGTGAATGCAAGGAATATGGGAAAGCATGCAATTTTCCCAGTTCCCTTTAAAAATGTGGAAGACTCAGTACTTGAGAAAACCTGTATGAATATGAGAAATGTGGTAAAGTCTTCAGTTTGTCCAGTAATGTTCAAAACCATGAAAGAACTCATACTGGAGATAAACTCTTTTAATGTAAAAAAATGTGGTAAAAGATTCAAATTTCCCAATTACTTTCAAAGACATTAGAGGGTTCACACTGGAGAAAACCCTTATGACTGTGAGAAAGGTGATAAAGCCTTCAGTTTTTTCAGTTGTTTTTGAAAACATAGAAAGACTCACAGGGAAGAAAACCCTTATGAATATAAACATATGATTAGGCCTTCATTTCCAGATCTACTGGAAGAGATGAAAAAACTCATTCCTGAGAAAAACTTTATGAACGCAAACCATCATTGGAAGGCCTTCATTTCTCTGATATCTATTGAAAGGCACATAATAATGCATACTGGAGAGGGATTTTATAAATAAGAAGGCACATTGGTTTAAAACCCTAGTAGTTTGTAAAACACAGGAAAGTCTTCTATTTTAACAATTACTTCAAACGTCATGTGAAAATTCCCACTGAAAAGTACTCCTATAAATCTAAGTAATTTGGAAAGCTTGATGCTTGAAAAAAAAATGCACATAAGTGAAATGTTATATCTGTAGCTCATTCTTTTTTCAAAATAGAGATGGGTTCTCACCCTGTCACCCAAGGCTGGAGTGCAGTGACATGATAATTGCTCACTGCAGCCTCAAACTCCTGGGCTCAAGGGATTCTCTCCCCTTTGCCTCCTAAAGTTCCAGGAGTGGAGTAGTGAACAAAAACACAATAATTTATTAGTTTATGTTCACCATATTGCAAGATATTGCAGTTTATATGTTCCCAGTTAGAATTCCCAATCACATTATCTAGTTTGAAATAAACTAACACTCACAAAATGAATGTAAAAGATTACTGCAAAGAATATTGAAGGTATTACTAATAACAAAAGCTCAAGTGAACAACAAACTGGCAGCATTCTTTGCCTGGCACATTATTAGTATAAATACAAAATAGAACAAATCTAAAAACCATGATGATTCAGTCATACTTGCTAAAATGTTGGTCTAAAAAAATCAAAATTAGCAAGAAGACCAACCGAAATGCCCATCAGTGATAGAATGGATAAAGAAAATGTGGCACAGATACACCATGGAATACTGCACAGCCATAAAAAGGAATGAGATCATGTCCTTTGCAGGGAGATGGATGAAGCTGGAAGCCATTATCCTCAGCAAACTAGCATAGAAACAGATAATCAAACACCACATATTCTCACTCACAAGTGGGAGTCGAACAATGAGAACACATGAACACATGGAGGGGAACAACACACACCAGGGCCTGTTTGGCGGGGGGTGGGGGGTGAGGACAGAGAACTTAAAAGATGGTTCAATAAGTGCAACAAACCACCATGGCACATGTGTACCTATGTAACAAACCTGCATGTTCTGCACATGTATCCTGGAACTTAAATTTAAAAAGAAAAATTAGCAAGAAGACTTTGATATATAAATCTACATTTGTATAGTAAACTTTGCCCTAAATATGTTTTGTCTTAAGACATAAGTTAATTATGACACTGCATGTATCACATTGCATATATATAATTTATAAATACACATACTTCTACTGAGGGGATGTGTTCAAAATAAGAAAGCATGGGGGGTATATTATCTACAAAGTTTGGAGACTTATCTTTTCATCTCTTTTTTTATTTTCTTTCTTTTTTCTTGAGACAGGATCTTGCTTTGTTACCAAGGCTGGAGTACAGTGGCATGAACTCAGCTCACCGCAGCTTTCATTTCCCGGGCTCAAGAGATCCTCCCACCTCAGCTTTTAGAGTAGTTTAGAATACAGGTGTGAACCACCTTGTCTGGCTGAATTCTTTTTCTTTTTGTAGAGATAAGATCTCGTTACATTGTTCAGGGTAGTCTTGAACTCCTGGCCTTAACTGATCCTCACACCTTGGCCTCCCAAAGTTGGGGGATTACAGTCATGAGCCACTGTGCCTGGCCGGCAGACCGGTCTAAATATAACCTTTTATTTTATAGTATTGGCAATACATATCTATACGTCTTTTTTCTATATTAGGTAGTAACTTTCTTGAGGGAAGAGGAACCACATCTTATGTTTGTATCTAAAGTATGTAGCTCTTGATTTTGCAGTGGGAGGTGCTCAATTAATATCTGCTAAAGGGAAACACAAGTTCACAGCCAGCATTAAAAGCAAGCAAGGAATAAGACAGCCTGATATCTATTACCAAATGAACAATTTTTGGTTATGTGATCTTAAAAACTGCACTTTTATTTCCCTTATCTAGAAAATGGGGTAAATAATTCCTATTCTGACTATCCAAATGGTTTCTTATAAAACTCACATGAAAAAATAAATATAAATTTTAAGGCCATGTATAGTTCTGACATGTTAACGTTATTTTTAAAATATCAACTACTTTGAAAGCTTAGTAACATGAAAAACTAAGATAGGAAAATGACAGAGGGGGAAAATGTTAGCTATGTTCTGACATAAAAATAAATGCCTTTTTACATGTTAGTCTTTAGAATGCTGACACTTTCCTCCAATTGTTCAAATAAATAAAGTGTTTTAATGAGCAAACTGCAAATGTTACAGGATTTTTTAAAAGGAAGCCAAAGGTAGATGTAGATGTTTCCAGATACCTTTTATAGTCCAAGTGGTGTCAGCATTCTCTTTGTTCTTGTTCCAGTCAATTCTACTTAAAAAGAACTCATGTAGTGATAAGAAATGAAAATGGAAAGTGCAAAAGAAAACCGATGGTGCAGCTACCCTCTTCTGTTTGAGAACTTATTTTCTGAGAATCTGAAGACTTATAGTTGCAGGAGTGTGTAAGTCTAATACTTCATTTCTATTTTGTTATGGAAAGTAAGTGAATATATTTTTTTTCAGTTTCAGGAAATGTACTATGCAGTTTAATAAAACCAGGGAGATGTGATATCTTGGAATTAAGAAGATTGATATTAAAATCTAAGATTTTAAATATATAGGGATCTCAGGAGCAGGAATAAAAGGAATGAGGTTTATGTGTAATGAGGCTGACCTATCCTACCTAATTAAAGTTAAGATTCATGAGAGACCCAGGTGAGACATTTTCTGAAAATTCTCTGATATCACCTCTCACTTCTTTTCTTGAACATTTTTGTACTCTGTCTTCAGCCCCCCACAAACCAAATGCTATCCTAACACTTCACAAAAAAGCTTATTTTGTCCTCATTTTCCTTCTACTTTGTTCCTTCTACCCCACCACTTTTACTTCTTGCATGTGTGTCCCTGTCCAAGTGTTTATAAATAGCACGTATGTGCATGTGTTTATGGATGGACATAGCTATATAAATGATGGTGAAGTTCAACGTGTAAGCAGTGAATTAATGTTTAAAAAATAATGAATGAAAGCAGCAAGCAATAATACTTTGTAATTGAATGAATTATACTTACTCTTTCTATTTTTAGCTTAATGATTAGACTGACGTTGCTGCCTTCACTAGTTTATCAAAATATTGTATGACATGGTGTCAATCTAATATACTACACATTCCCCATAGGGATTGCTCAATTCATTCATTCATTTATAACATATTTGTTGAGCAATTAATGTATGTCCAGCAATGATTGAGGTACTTATGATTAAACCAGTGAACAAAATAGAGAAAAATATCTGCTACCTAGAGCTTAGAGTCTAAAAGAAGATAAGTAGGCAATAAATGACAAGCAAACAATAAATAAATATTGTATATTAGGAGAAAATATGTGCTTCAGAAAACATAGATATAGTAGATGCCTGTTATAATGGCTATTATCAAAAAGACAAAAGATAACTATTGTTGGAGAGTATGTGGAGAAAGGGAACACTTGCACACTGTTGGTGGGAATGGAAATTAGTACAGGCATTAAGGAAAACAGTATGAAGCTTTCTCTAAAAGCTAAATATAAAACTACTATATGATCTAGCAGTCCCACTACTGGGTATATATCCAAGAAAAATGAAATCAGTATATCTAAGAGATATCTGTACTTCCATGTTTATTGCACCATTATTCACAATAGCCAAGATATGGAATCAAACTAAGGGTCCACAAATTGATGAATGGATTAACAAAATGTGATATATATACACAACAGAATACTATTTAGCCTTTGAAAAGAAGGAATCCAGTCATTTGCAACAACATGGATGACTGCAGAAAACATTATGTTAAGTGAAGTAAGCCAGACATAGAAAGACATATACTTCATTATCTCCCTTATATGTGAAATCTAAAAGCACTGAACTCATAGAAGCAGAGAATAGAATGATGGCTATCAGGAGCTGGGAAGGAGGCTTTAGGGAGATGTTTATAAAATCTCAGGGAGGAGAAAAGAGAGTTATATTATACAACATGATTACCAAATTAATAACAATGCACAGGCATACCATGGTGTTACTGTGAGTTCAGTTTCAGGCAACCACAATAAAGTAAATATCATAATAAAATGAATCACAGGAATTTTTTTTTTATTTCAGCACGTGAGTTATTTTTACACTGTAGTCTACAGTGTGTAATAGCATTATATATTAAGCTGCACATTCCTTAATTAAAAACGCTTTATTGCTAAACAAATACTAATGATCATCTGAGGCTTCAGCTATGCAAGCTGAAATCTTTTTGCTAGTGGATGGCCTTAGGTAGATGTTGATGGTTGCTTAACTCATAAGGGTGGTGGTTACTGAAGGTTGGACTGGCTGTGGCAACTTCTTAAAATAGGACAATAATGAAGTTTCTCAGGTCAATTGGCACTTCTTTTGCTACATTTCTCTGTAGCATGTGATGCTGTTTGATAGCATTTTACCCGCAGTAGAACTGTTTTGAAAATTGGAGTCAATCCTCTCAAACCCTATCACTGCTTTAGCAAATAAATTTATGTAATATTTCAAATCATTTGTTGTCATTTCAACAGTGTTCACAGCATCTTCACCAGCAGTAGATTCCATCTCAAGAAACCACTTTCTTTGCTCATTCATAAAAATCAACTCCTCATCTGTTCAAATTTTATCATGAGATTGCAGCAAGGCAGTCACATCTTTAGATTCCACTTCTTATTCTAGTTCTCTTGGTGTTTCCACCACATCCACAGTTACTTTCTCCACTGATGTCTTGAACCCCTCAAAGTCATCCATGACAATTGGAATCAACTTCTTCCAAACTTGTGTTAATGTTGATATTTTGACTTCTTCTCATGAATTGCAAATGTTCTTCACAGCATCTAGAATAGTGACTTCTTTCTAGAGGTTTTCAATTTACGCAGATCCATCTGAGAAATTGCTATTTATGACAGCTATAGCCTTATGAAATGTATTTCTTGAAAGTTAATATTACTTCTTGATCCATGGACTGCAGAATGGATGTTGTGTTAGTAGGCATGGAAACAACATTAATCTTGCACATCCCCAACACTGCTCTTGGGTGACTGGGTACATTTTAAATGAGCAGTAATATTTTGAGAGAAATCTTTTTTTTGTTGTTGTTGAGCAGTAGGTCTCAGTAGTGGGCCGAAAATATTCAGTACACCATGCTGTAAACAGATATGCCGTCATCCAGGCTTTGTTGTTATATTTCTAGGACGCAGCAAGAGTAGATTTAGCATAATTCTTAAGAGTTTTAGGATTTTCCACATGAGTAAATGAACAGTGGCTTAAACTTAGGTTCAGCAGCTGCATTAATCCCTAACAAGAGATTCAGCCTGTTCTTTGAAGCTTTGAAGCCAGGTACTGACATCTCTCTATCTATAAGAGTCCTGGATGACATTTTCTTCCAATAGAAGGCTGTTTGTCTTCTATTAATAAAATCTGTTATTTAGTGTAACCAACTTCATCAATTATCTCAGCTTGATTTTTCTGCATAATTTGCTTTAGCTTCTACATCAGCTCTTGGTGCTTCAACTTAGACTTATGTTATAGAGATGATTTCTTTCCTTCAACCTGACAAACTAACCTCTGCCAACTTCCAACTTCTCTTTTGCAGTTTTTTCACCTCTCAGACCTTATAGAATTGAAGAGAGTTAAGAGCCTTGCTCTGCATTAAGCTTTAGCTTAGAAGAATGTTGTGACTGGTTTGCTATTCTATCCAGACCACTAAAACTTTCTTCCTACCAGCAATAAGGGCTGTTTTCCTTTCTTATCACTGGTGTGTTCACTAGAATAGCACTTTAATTTACTTCAAGAACTTTTCTTTGGCACTCACAACCTGGCTGTTGTAAGTCAGGAGGCCTAGCTTTCACCCTATCTTGAATGTTCCATAGGCCTTTCTCACTGAGCTTAATCATTTTAAGCTTTTGATTTAAAGTGAAAGACATACGACTCTTCCTTTCACTTGAATAGTTAGAGGCCATTGTGGGGATTATTAATAATCATTAATTTCAATATCACTGTGTCTCAGGGAATAAAGAGACCCAAGGTGAGGGAGAGAAACAGGAGAACGGTTGGTTGGTGGAGTAGTCAGAACATACACATTTATCCATTAAGTTTGCCATCTTATATGGCTGTAGCTCATGTCACTCCAAAACAATTACAATAGTAATATCATAGATTGCTGATCACAGATCATCATAAAAGATAAAATAATAATGAAAAAGTTTAAAATATGGTAAGAATTACCAAAGTGTGACACAGAGACACAAAGTGAGCACATGTTTTTGGGAAAATGGGGCCAATAGATTTACTTGATGCAGGGTTGCTATAAACCATTAATTTGTCAAAAATGCAATATCTGCAAAGTGCAATAAAGGAAAGTGCAGTAAAACGAGGTATGTCTTTACTGTATTCTTAAAAATTGCTGAGGGTAGATTTTATGTGTTTTCACCACAAAAATTGCTATGTATAGAAGATAATGCATATGTTAATTAGGTCAATCTAGCCATTCCACAATGTAGATATATTTGAGAACAGCATGATATACATGATAAGTATATATATATTTTAATTTTTCAATTAAAAAGTTACATTATAGACTGGATGTGGTGGCTCATCCCTGTAATCACAGCATTTTGGGAGGGTGAGGCAAGAGGATTGCTTGAAGTCAGGAGTTTGAGACCGGACCACATAGTGAGACCCTGTCTCCACAAAAATAAAAAATTGGCCCGCTGTGGTGGTGCACACTTGTAGCCCCAGGTATTCAGGAAACTGAGGTGGGAGAATCACTTGTGCCCAGCAGTTTGAGTTTGCAGTCAGCCATGATTGTGCCACTGCTCTCTAGCCTGGGTAACAGAGCAAGATTCTGTCTCAACAAACAAAACAACAAAAAAATGACAAAAAGAAAGAAATGTAGGTATGCTGTTGTGGGTGGAGGGGTTAGTGCATGTTACAAATCTGAATATGATGGCCATGATGTAGGTTTTATCGAAGGGAAATTTGAGAACCAAAAGGAGTAAGTCAGGTCCTGAACCAGAATGATCTTTTAGGGCACCTCAAATCACACTACAAAGTGTACACCTACTCTGCTTATATTTAGAGCTTGTCTCATTTGTAACCCATGTCAGCATTAAATTGAGAAGGCACCATTCCCTTCTCTTGCTGAGAGTCTGATTCAGCAACTGCAGACAGAAGCCTTAGAGAGACATTTGTTCTCTTGCTATTGAGAAATAAATGAGAAGAAAGCTTTTGTATTGGCAATACCTTCATAAATTCCAAAAGTTCAGATTTCAAATATATAACATATGGCAATTAAACCATAAAAAGGCACCTTGAGATGTGCTATATGATTCTCCAAGGTATATAACTTTACAAGCTAAAATGGTCTGGAAATGAGGATGAGTATCCAGTGCTCAGCCAAAATATTTCTCTGGTGACACAAGATTTGGGGAAGCAAGAACTGTAGCACCACTAAAGTTTTCTGGCTTCCTCCCAGGAGTCTAAACATTTATTTCCTGAGAAATACCACTTGAATCATTTCTTGGCCTCTAGACAGCATGTCACAAAGCTAAAACTACATTGTCCTTGTTTTCTTTTGTGAACTGGAGCCAGGACTTTTTAATTTTTTTACTTGTATTTTTTGCACTGTGTTAATACAGCTATATTTTGGCAAATCTGAGCAGTATTGCTTAATATTATTCCGGGAGAGAAAATCTTAGAGAAAGGCCAGATTCTCTAGACCCCATCAAAATTCCAAATATCAAGTTTAGAGTGCAAAACATTCGAAGAAACACTCAAATTCAGGCAGATCCCACCAAAGCCCTGAAGTATGGCATTTATCTAAAGAAGCAGAAGACTGATCACTGGATATAAGAGACATCCTTTGAGGAGAGTGTTGAAGAAACTGTATTTATTGACCCAGAGGAAGAGATGCATGAGAGATAATTTAATAATTGTCTCAAAAATGTAGCCATAACTCAGGTGCAGAAATAGTCAATAAATATTCTATTTATTCTTAGATAATTAAATAGACTTAAGAAGGACCATGGGAAATTTTGGTTAGACTTAAGGAGGAATCCTGACTGTGAAACACTGAAAATGGTTTCTGTGGAAAGTTGTAGAATCTTTCCTCCAGAGAGGTTTTTAAATAGGAGACAGTCTAACTGTCTATGATGGTTTGAGTGCAGCAGCAAGAGCTAGGGATCCCAAGGTTTCTTCTGTAGGGCTAGATTTGATACACCAGCTCTTTTGGAATCATGTTGGCTTTATATAGTGCTGGGGTGCACTAGCATTATTTGCATTTAAACAAGTGGTCAAGTGATATATTTGAAAAACAAATGCTCTGTAATAAACTTGTAATATTTAGTTGTCTCCTATTTCCAAATAGGATTTTAATGATAGTTTGAATAATATGCTCAGTATAATTCTTTGCTGTCTCAGTAATTATGATTTCATCAGTGATGATTAGTATTAATATTAATCATTCTTTTTGGAAAGGAGGGAAAATAGTGTGAGCTCTGCCATTCCACACAAGTCCTGTTATGTTAAGCATTTTGGAAAATAAAACAGTGTTTATTTGAATAATTTTCTTTCCTCAGACTTGATCAGGAGATCACCAGATTAAAAGTGCTTTTTCTATGAGTTTGTTTGTTTTTAATCATATTACTTTATTTACATAGGATTTGTAGAGATAATTTAAGAGGAGTAGCTGAATCTCACATTTGGAAAGATAAGTTTTAGTTTTCATAAAATTTATAACAAAACTGTGTAATATAAATATATTTGTAATAAAGCCAAATATATTTTAATGTATTTTTAAGAGTACAGATCCTTCTCAAATTATAATGTGATTATTTCCCAATAAATTTATTGTAAGTTGAAAATATCATAAGTTCAAAATGCATTTAATATGCCTAACCTACCAAACCTCATAGCTCAGCCTAGCCTATCTTAAACATGCCTAGAACATTTACATTTCCTACAGATGGGCAAAATCATCACAAAGCCTATTGTATTAGAAAGTGTTGAATAGTCCATGTAATTTAGTGAATACTGTCCTGAAAATGAAAAACAGAATGATTATATGGGTGCATGAAGTAGTTTCTACTGAATGCATATCATACACCTTCATAAAGTTGGCAAATCTTAAGTCAAACCATTGTAAGTCAGAAACCATCTGTAATTAGAACTGGATAGATTTTATGGTTCATCTGTTGAGAAAACTGAAATCCTGAGAAAATAAAAAGTGTATTCAAGGTACCAGTGGTAGTTTTAGGGTACTCTGGCTCACAGTCTAGAGCTCTTTACAACACACATCATTACATCTTGCTCTATTTTGGTGGTTATTTTTCTGGTGAGGTAGCATGAGTTTGTGTATGTCTATTAGGGCTAAGAATCTGTTTAGAAATGTAAGTGAGGGATGATACAGAAGAAAAGTCCCTTAAAGAAGAGGGACACGGGAAGATACAATGGCAAAAGGAGACTCATAAAGAAGATACTTTTCATGATCTTAGAGACAACCTTTTCATGTTGAAATTCTTCTAGAATAAAAGGAGAGGAAGATTATAAAGTAATATTGGTGAATCATTCATGAAAATAAAAATAGTTGATATCATGGGAATTTGCCTCATATTAAATAGCATAGATGATAGTTAAGAAATTAAATGTGGCATATATTAACCACAACAAAATCCCACCAAACCTTATTAAAAATAATGTTTACAACTATTAAGTTATTTTCTAAAATTCCATAGTAAGCAACATTTATGTAGCTTGGAATTAGAGAGCCTTTCTGTGTCACCAAATATTTGGGCAACATAGCAAACAAAAATTGTCAAACAGTGTGGCAGTTTAAAAGCCTCATGGTAATGTGAAAGGCCAATATCACTGATACAGTAAATGAAGGAAAAAGCAGATAACCCAAATCTACACACCATTAACTACTTTGTCTTGACATCTCAAGTTCTGTCTTTGCAAACAACTGTAGGCCGTTCTCCTTCCCTTCTAACTCCTCCTCTCTCCCTTCTCTCTGTCATATTTTTCTTCCCTCTAACCCATCTTCTCTAGCCCTACCACATACACACTGCAAGAACTTAAAAATGAATAAAAATACATTTTCTATCCTCAAGAATCTCATAGTCCAATACTGGAGATAGGTAGACAGGTAAACAATTATGAGGCAGTCTACTGAATAGAGGGAAGCATTTTTCCATACGGGTCAGTGGAAGCCCAGGCTATTAGTTTCAGAGAGGTGATGATATCTGAGTTTTGAATGCTAAATAGGAAGATCTCATTATCTTCTCCTTGGATTATTGAAAGTACTCCCTAACTGGACTTCTTGCCAACATGCTTGCCTTCTACATTTTCAGGGAGCTTCCAGTCCAAAGGCAATGGAGCATAAGAAATTCAGGGAATATTTGGAAAAAGGCAAAATGTTTGGTATGACATTATGAAGGCATGGAGAATCTAAGTAAAAAGATGAGCAGAGGCTAAATCATAAGATGGCTTGTATACCAGGAACCCTATCTTGTAGAAATAGAAGAGCAGTTGAATGTGCTGGTAAGTGGAAGATTTACCCAGTCCAGTTTGCATTTTGATCTCGTGACATCTAAGCAAAGATTAGATTGAATTAGAAGAGGATAAGCATGATGGCAGGAAACGTAGTTAAGAGTCATCATAAAAAGATAATGACATCTTCAGCTAGGGCAGTGGTAGTGGGAATAGAGAGCAGTAGACAAACTCCAGAGATATGTAGGAGTTAATATTGACAGGACTTGGTGTTGGATTGATTGTGGTAAGTGACAGAAGAGAGAGAACAAGGATTATCTTATCTGGCTTGAACAAGTAGATAGTGGTGCCTTTCACTGAAATATGGGACACACAAGGAGGAACACTTCTGAGTGGGGAAGGAAGATGATAAGTTCAAGTTTGGACATGTTGAATTTGACTTGCCTAGGAGATATCAAGGTGAAATTTTCTACTAAGCAATTTGATATAATGTTCTGCAGGTCAGGAAAGCAGCATATGCTCTACCTTCTTTGCCTTTTCTGAATGCTTTTAGAATCCATCCTTGACAACTTAGCCCTTGATTCCATACTGGCCTGTCCCAGTCCTTTAGTTTTCCTTATTTCCTTGTACTATTCAGAAGCAGACATTATACATCCATCTATACCTTCTGCAATGCCTAATTCACTTATGGGCATGAGTGAGGACTTTGTAAAGGCTTCTGAATACTTGCATTTTGCCACCTCACCACTGAGGTCATTCAGGAAAAAGTGATGTTTTAATACTTATTAAAGGGTGCAAAGGACATTTAAATCTTTATAAATATCTTAACAAATGTCACAAATCAGATTCATGTGTGTGACCAATTTTACTCTAAAGAGTTGTAGGATATTTTCCATTACCCTGTTCCCCTAATTTAGGTTTTCAAACTTTTAGAAAAAAGTCGAAATGACACTGCTTTTCTACACTAGCTATCTTTAAATTCTTTATACTATCCTCTGGGTTCTTGGGATTCTACAACTCAGGCATATGAAATCGATAAACTAGGAAAGTGATCTTGTCATTGTTATCCGATATTTTGAGACTTACAATTATTTGTGGATCTTGTATCCCGAAATACTCCCTGTTTTATTTTCTCCAAAGGAAGGACCTTTTATATATCAACAGTGGACCTTGACAAATTTCTGTTAAGCACTTACTGAAAATAGTTCTTTTACTTGAAAAAAGATTCAAGAGGTTTAAGGCACAGTTGCCAAGTTTTGTGGTTTAGCAACTCTTGCTTTCCCATCTTCCTCTGTTTTGATATTTTGTCATTATGTTTACCTTTCCTTTTCTTAGAATTATTTCATTTATGCATGCATCCATGTATCCATACATTCATTGTTTACACATTACTAACATTTTCCATTCCTAGTCTCTGTGCCTTGCAAAATATTCAAGGAGAGAATGTCATGTTGTGCAAGTGTGCAAAGGTAAAGACTAATACATACCTACTTCTTCCCCACATGGTACTCTTGAGTACTTTATGTGAATATCAATGGATTTTTTAGAGAAAATAATTCCTGCCTTGGGAGCCAGACCCAATGGAGTGATACCAATATTGGGACTTGTAATCCCAGTACATGGCAAGGGGTAAATCCTGGCAAGTTATAGACGGGTGGAGCGTTATTTTACTCACCCCCCTGCCCACTTTTCTAATCAAAACTTTCCATCACCTAATTCACATGTATGCTTACTATGTGCTAGGCACATAGTAGGTGCTTTACACATATTAATTCATTTAATTCTCACTACAATCCTGTGGACTAAGCCCTGTTACTATTTCTATTTATAGGATGAGGAAACTGAGGCATAGAGAACTTTAGTACATTTTCCAAGGTCACATAGTAAATGATGGAACTGCGATTCAAATCCAGGCAGACGGGCTTCAGATTTATGTTTTTGGCCAATATACTATGATAGGAAACTGGTTTGATTAATTTAGTGGGTAAATCTGTATTACTGTCAGCTACTCTGTGTCTTCTTCTAAATGTGGGCTACATCTATTTGCTAGAGAGCAGTTCAGAACCAAGAAAAATGGTATACATCTTTGCTCTCAACACTTAAATGTAGCACCCAAAGATCAATGGGAAATCTCCCAAAAAGATCTACTGAAACCAGCACCAATAGAAAATTGGTGTAGCAATTTGGTGACACAGGAAAGAAGAAAGATTTCTTTTTTATAAAGGTGTATTTTGAGTCCTGAGAGTATAAACAGCTCTCTCTTCAGGAAAATATTTTAATTTTATTTTATTTTGTTTTTTTCTATCATTATTTTTTAGAGGTGAAGTCTTGCTATGTTGTCCAAGCTGGCCTGAAACTCTTGGGCTCAACCAATACTCCTTCCTCAGCCTCCTGAGTAGCTGGGACTGCAGGTGTGTGCCACCATGCCCAGCCTCTTCAGGAAAATCTTCAGTTATTGTTCCATAGTTGTCACATTATTGTAAAATTTTAAAATTAGTCTTCAAATTTGAATTGAAAAGGAAGAGAATGAGATATCTACAAGTAGGAAAATTTCTTATTTTGATGTGGTAATGTAACAAGCCAGGCAAGGAAATGTTCTAGAAAAGTATAAGAACTTTTAAAGAATGAGTCTTATAAAGTGAATAAAAGACTATGTAGCTTTTCAAAGCTTAGTGTTTACTAATGTAGTGTTAACGTTGCTGAAACTTTTATTGTTTAAAACAGAGTAGGTAAGAAAGAGTGCAGAATTCATATGACAGGTTACCTACCATGTGAGACAATATACTTTTGTAATTAGAATAAAGGACAAAAAAGATTACAATCAATGAACATCATTTACTTTATCTAGTGATATTTGATAATTATTCTCATCAATATTCATCTTTATTAGTGTATTAATTCTCTAGAATTCATAATTTTCTAGTTTTAGAAATATATATGCCTAAGCCTGCTACATAAATGACCACTAGGCAATCTCGTTCAGTCTTAGGGCTTTAAAGTAACATTTGTATATTACTAACTCTAAAATTTTTATCTCTAGTACTAAATTCCACCCTCAGCTCCAGACTCTTGTATCTACTCTCTATTCTGTATCTCTACTTGAAAGTCTAATGAGCAGCTCAAACTTATCATATCCCAAACTGAATTCTTTTTTTTTTTTTTTTTTTTTTTTTTTTTTTTTTTTTAATATGGAACGCTTCACGAATTTGCGTGTCATCCTTGCGCAGGGGCCATGCTAATCTTCTCTGTATCGTTCCAATTTTAGTATATGTGCTGCCGAAGCGAGCACTGAATTCTTTATTTAGTGTGCCTCATTTTAATAAATGGCATAACCATTTACTTAGTTGCTTAGGGTAGAATACTTGGGATCATTTTTTTTTTTTTTAGATGATGTCTCACTCTGTCACCCAGGCTGGAGTGCACTGGTGCTATCTTGGCTCACTGCAACCTCCACCTCCTGGGTTCAAGTGATTCTTCTGCCTCAGCCTCCTGAGTAGCTGGGACTACAAGTGCGTGCCAGCACGCCTGGCTAATTTTTGTATTTTTAGTAGAAACAAGGTTTCACCATATTAGCCAGGCTGGTCTCTAACTCCTGACCTCATGATCCACCTGCCTTGGCCTCCCAAAGTGCTGGGATTATAGGCGTGAGCCCCTGCCCTGGGCCAGCATCATTTTTTATTGCCCTCTGTCTCCCAAAACCAACATCCAATCCTTTAGAAAACCATACCAGCCCTACATTCAAAACATATTCAAAATATGGCACTTTTCGCCATCGTAGTGCAAGTCACCATCATCTCTTGACTAGACAATTGTGGGAGCTTCTTGTCATCTCTGTGATTCCATTTTGCACCTATCCAGTTTATTGTCTCCTCAGCAGCTGAGTGATCTTTCAAAAATTGCTAATATCATTCACCTCTCTGATCAAAACCTTCCAAAGCTGACCATCTCATTTAGATTAAAAACCGAAATCTTTTAAATGGCCTGTGAGGCACCATACAAACTGCCCCCTCTACTTCTCTGACCCTTCTTTCTTCTACTTTCCTCCTTGCTTACTCTGCCCCAGCAACACAGGCTTCTTTGCCACAATCAACCAGTTACAATTCCACTTCAGGCCCATTGCATTTGCTATTTCATCTGTTCGAAGCCCTCTCTACTGAGTTATCTTCATGAGTCCTTCCTCAGAGAGGATGTTCCTGATTACACTTTCTAAAACAGCCTCATTCTCTCAGGCCACCAGTCACTAACTAGCCTCTTATATGAATTTTTTTGATGGTTTATAATTACTTAACATATTTTTGCTTATTCGTTTATGGTCTCTCTCCATTACCAGAATGTAAACTCAACAAGTGTAGGAATTTATCTGTTTATTGCTATATCCCAATTACCTAGTACAGAACTCAGTAACTATTAATTGAATAAATGACTTACTAAATGAATGAATCATGAAATTGCGGTAACAGGATGATATTAGGTCTTAGTCTTAGGAAAGAACTAAAACATGTCTTAAAAGATATACTGGTAATCTAAAATAGTTTACAAGGTCATCCCAATATTAATGTAAAAATCCAGCTGTTCTCTTTTCTGGTGATACGGCCACTTTAAAGTCAATGCTAATATGTAGTGAATGTGATCCATACAATCTATGATTTTCTTATAAATTCAATAAAGGTATTCATAGATGAAGTGCTTTTGAAACTCTGTTTAGTAACCTGTTTGAGCTTTTCAAAACCCACATGCCACTAATAAAATAACAACTTGAGAAAATTCATATTTATTTTTGGCTGGGCATGGTGGCTCATGCCTATAATCCCAGCACTTTAGGAGGCCAAGGTGGGAGGATGGCTTGAGGTCAGGAGTTCCAGACCAGCCCGACTAATATGGTAAAACCCCATCTCTACTAAAAATACAAAAATTAGCTGGGTGTGGTGGTGGGTGCCTGTAATCCCAGCTGCTTGGGAGGCTGAGGCAGGAGAATCACTTGAACCTGAGAGGCAAAGGTTGCAATGAGCTAAGATGGCGCCACTGTACTCCAGCCTGGGTGACAGTGTAAATCTCATTAAAAAAAAAAAAGATATACTGTCAATCTAAAATAGTTTACGAGATCACCCCAGTATTAATGTAAAAGTCTAGCTGTTCTCTTTTCTGGCAATACAGCCACTTCAAAGTCAGTGTTAATATGTAGTGAATATGGTCCATAAAATCTGTGATTTTCTTCTAAATTAAATAAAAAGATTCATAGATGAGGTGCTTTTGAAACTCTGTTTAGTAAATTGTTTAAGCATTTTAAAACCCACATGCCATTAATAAAATGACAACATATGAAAATTAATATTTATTTTTGGCTGGGCATGATGGCTCACACCTGTAATCCCAGCACTTTGGGAGGCCAAGGAGGGAGGATCACTTGAGGCCAGGAATTCAAGACCAGCATGGGCTACATAGCAAGACCCTGTCTCTATAGAAAATTTAAAAATTAGCTGTGTGTGGTGGCA